>WWET01004745.1:52117-66251 GCA_011038615.1 Limnodynastes dumerilii | reverse complement strand
GGGTGTCCTGGTGTCTGAATTCTGTGCGAGCCATGGAGTGGTGACACAACTGCTCGCACAGATAAGTGGATCCAATATCGCCTTCACACTCGCACTGTGTTTGGAGATTCACTATCGCTTCTTGGGATCCGGCCCACAGATATATATATGTCACCAACTGCTAACAATCATTGACAAACCTCTACTCTGCATCTTTACAAGTGACATGTCACATCACAAGGAAGGGTAACTAGAAATAACTGATCAGCGCTTACACTGTGTAACACCAGCTGGTAACATCTTACTAGACAGTTACTATGATGGTCCATGATTAGTGGAACTGATAATTGTGTTGTTTTTAAAAGCAAGAAGACATGAAATCTCCTGAGATGTCTTCTGCCTGCATCCAGCGCTCCCTTGCTTAGAGCTAATTGGAGGCAGGGGATAAAGGGCGAGAGAACGCTGAGCTCCGACTTTGTTTTTACATATAGTCCCAATTTGAATTTTGATGGCTTAACCATTTAATAGGTGAAGCTCATACGCTGCTTATGCAGCCAGTGGTGGAATTACCAAGGGTGCAGATGCTATGGGGTCTGAAGGAGAGGAGGGCCTATAGCGGCTGCCAATCCTGCATCCATGGATGACAACTCTAAGCTGTCAGTGACTGGCAGCTTAGACAGGCTTTAGCAGTCAGTCTGTGTTTATAAATAATGTGCTGGCAGTAGACTGAATGTTGAGTGTTATCTAAGCTGCCGGCTTTCTGCACATGTGCAGAGTGTCCAGCTCCCTCACTGCGCACACGCCAGATACAGGAGGACGCAAGCCCCATCCTATCCAATAGGCTCTGAGTCAGTCTACTTCCAGCCCTGCATCCAGCCATAAATATCTAAAACAAAGTAAGTGCTGCGCTAGATGGAAAACATATACTAAAATTGTAACTAAAACATCAATGCCTAATAGAAGATATACAGTTTTATTTAAACAATTAAAACATAAAAATAGGTGTATAAAAATGTATAATATGAAAGAACACAGGACCTATTAACTCACTGATGAGCTAAAAAAAAGATAATGGACCGTATTTATCACGGCCTTGGTAGTTTCGGGGGCAACTGTGGGTTGGAGAGAGGGCAGAGTCGGGTAGATATCCGGGACTGGACTGCAGGACTGGATTGCAGGACTGGACTGCAGGACTGGATAGCAGACTAGACTGCAGGACCGGATTGCAGGACTGGACTGCAGGACTGGATTGCAGGACTGGATTGCAGGACTGGATAGCAGACTGAACTGCAGGACTGGACTGCAGGACTGGACTGCAAGGGCTGAATTGCAAGGACTGGCTTGCAAGGACTGGACTGCAAGGACTGGACTGCAAGAACTGGACTGCAAGGACTGGACTGCAAGGACTGGACTGCAAGAACTGGACTGCAAGGACTGGACTGCAAGGACTGGACTGCAAGAACTGGACTGCAAGGACTGGACTGCAAGGACTGGACTGCAAGAACTGGACTGCAAGGACTGGACTGCAAGGACTGGACTGCAAGAACTGGACTGCAAGGACTGGACTGCAAGGACTGGACTGCAAGAACTGGACTGCAAGGACTGGACTGCAAGGACTGGACTGCAAGAACTGGACTGCAAGGACTGGACTGCAAGGACTGGACTGCAAGAACTGGACTGCAAGGACTGGACTGCAAGGACTGGACTGCAAGAACTGGACTGCAAGGACTGGACTGCAAGGACTGGACTGCAAGAACTGGACTGCAAGGACTGGACTGCAAGGACTGGACTGCAAGAACTGGACTGCAAGGACTGGACTGCAAGGACTGGACTGCAAGAACTGGACTGCAAGGACTGGACTGCCTGGACTGGACTGCAAGGACTGGACTGCAAGGACTGGACTGCAAGGACTGGATTGCTGGCTAGCTTGCAGGCTGGATTGCAGGCTGGAGGCTGGGTTCAGGACTGGACTGCAAGGACTGGACTGCAAGGACTGGACTGCAGGCTGGATAACAGGCTGGATTGCAGGCTGGATTGCAGGCAGGATTGAGAAAACCAGGCTCCTTCTGTGACAAAGTAGATCTGGCACAGAAGAGAGCTCTGGCTGGGTTTAAATAGCCCTCTCTAAGGGCTGATTGGCCATGGGCTGCGGCTGCTGAGGCCCGATTGGTGCTTGGCAGTCATGTGCCACGGACTGTCATGGCGGCGCCCATGAGCTGGAGCTCCCGCCAGACAGGACCGCAGCACGCCGATGGAGTCAGAGGAGCGTGGCCACGGGTAAATCCGGCGGCTTTTACCGCCGACTGTGACAGCTATATGATATGGGACAGAGAGAGAGGGGGGAGTGCATGCCCTGTCACTACCCTCTCTTGTGTGGGCTTTATGGCAGCTTACTCTTGCCTTAACTCAGTAGTGTAGATCAGCGGTTCATACGACCGCTCCCTCACACACTGTACACTTTGCATGCTTCCCCCCACCCTCTTCAGCAGGCTTGCGTAAGTGACCTGCCGGTCTTACTTCTGGATACGGCCCAGCTTTCTTAAACCAAACATATCATTCACATTGAATAACAGTAAGTAGTGACCATTCATCAAAAGGAAAAAGGGTTCATAAAGGTGTTATTAAGAGAAGTGTAGAACATAAGGAAAGTATACACACATAAAAAAAATTGTCTCAAATACCACAATTAGTAATGTAATAATCATTAGTCTATAAAGAATAAAACAACGATGAATTTATGATTTTATAGGGAGTTTAGAATTGTGTCAATTCTTTTTAAATGATTCTCCTTCCCCGAGCAAGCGCTCTATTCTTTCTATTTTTTTCTTGTTGTATAGAAACTAGTCATTCCTGTAATATCTGCTGAATTTGTTTATTTATATTAGGAACTGGTACTTCAAGGCTTTGGCTGTAGTAAGCACAAGTCCTGCACCCAAATATATAATACCTGATATGCAGATGTAAGTGCGATATTCTCCTTGTCCTCCTGTTGCAAGAAAAGGAATTTTTTTCTTACTCCTACGTTTGACCAGCACAGCCCCCAGCATCCGTTCATCCTGAGGTGAAAAGACCTCCTTGCTAATGGTGCTCTTAGCAGACATAATGCATAGGATTTATAGAGAACCTCACCTAGAGAAATAAAGGAAAATTATTGTCAAAAGTCACCTATATGACATTAATAGATAAAAAGGGATTTAACATTTGTATTGGACAAAAAGAAAACATGTAGTAAATGAACATTTTTGTGCCTATCACTTCTCAGTCCCAGCACACTCACATTCCTTCAAGTGCTGCTTAATCACAACTTAAATCACAAAAATACTTCTACTGGAAAACATCTCTCTTCAGCAACTACCTTATATTCCTATAGTCTTGTAAATTGCCTGCTCTACTATGTTTAATGAAGCTGCAGACAGTGGACTAATTGCTATTTCCACACGGAGCACTGCAATGTCTATTCAATTCTCAGCTGCTACTCCAGGGCTACATCCTTATAAAGTTTGTTCTTCAGTAGGCAAAAGAGCATTTAACACCTCAGACATCTGCTGCTGTTAAATATGTGTATTGCTTCCCTAACACATGAAATAATAATTGCACGTAAAAAAAAATTTGCCTCCATTAAATGTCACTGTGGCAACTGAAAATTAAATATCAAATACATTTAAAAAGAGAGGGAAGAGTATGCTTCATTATTGTTAAGTTACAAACATTCCTTCATTGGGAATGTTGTATTTCCATAGCAGACTACAGGTCAGGTCTATGCTAAACGGTTATGCTTTCATGGATGGAACTGCCATTTAAAAGAAGTTTAAAAAAAAGAAATAGATTTTCAAAATGACAACATAAAAAAATAAAAATACTAAATACTACTTCCCACATACAAAGGTAGTTACTCCAATTTACCCCTTTTGGACATCTGTGAAAGACAAAAGTTACATTTTTCTTTAAAAATTATTTTTTAGCCTTCACGCCCTTTGCAGACTTCTGTGCCCTTTTATAGGCGAGAATGGCACGTAAAAATGGATATGCCATGGAAAAAGCCTGGATCCACCTTAGGAGCCCCTAGTGCAGTGGGATTTTAAGTCTGAAACCAGCCTTTAATATTTTTTTTTTTAAGGATAATTAACTTTATATGTTAAAATCATTAACAAAGCAACAAGTAACAAAATAAATAAATACGTGAATACTTAATGTTATTATATTGCCATGTCCAACTGCTGCGTTGTTATCAAGGTAATGCATAATCCACAGTGACAGACAGGCTCTTATTCACATAACCACTATTTCGTTTTTCCACTGCAAGTTATTAGCACATAAAGGTAATTGAAGTAAATACCAACTTTCCTCAGCTGAAGAAATGTATGCTTATAATATTTACTGCCATGTCACAATTTTAAGGAGTGGTTTAGATTTGCTATCGTAGGTTATTATACCCTGCTGTAGATAGAATGCAATTACATCCAAAAAGGCATCCGTGCAGCATAACTTAACAACATTGCTTGGTGAATATTGTATATAGCAAAAATCAATACTGACAAAGAAGTGTGTTTCCCAAAATGGATAAACATAATGAAATATTTTATATGTACACGTGCAGGGGTGTGTGTGTGTGTGTGTGTACCTAAACAATGTAAGAAATCCAAATAGTAAGATAACAACTGCACTGATTTCCCCAATTCTGAAAAAAACAAAACAGGCACCTGCTCCCTCATTAAAGTTTTGGAACCACTGTCATGGATCCTCTTCAGTCAGGCTTTTATTTAGAACACTCCACCAAAACATTAGTGATGAAACTGTATTGACCTATGTCATAAATTACTTAATCACTGCACAATCTAGAAAGTCACTAATATCCCATTCTCATCATCCTCAAAAACCAGGGTTATTGCCAGGGAAAGGTCCAACGACCTGGGTTGAGGTGTGGGGTGAAAGGTTCCTAGTGTCACATCAACATGGAGTGGACGAGAGGAGGTGGAGTGAAGGAGGAGAGAGTCTTGTAAGTTGTGGTGAGGAGCTTGAAGAGAATTCTGAAAGGGACAGGAAGCCAGTGTAGAGATTGACAGAGAGGGGAGGTGGAGGCAGTGCATTGGGAGAGGAAGATTAGTTTAGAAGGACCAGAGGGAGGCCAGAGAGGAGAATGTTGCAGTAGTCCAGATGGGAGATAATGAGAGAGTGAATGAGCATTTTAGTGGCGTCTGCTGTTAAGAAGGGTATGATGCAAGCAATGTTGCAGAGTCTAATGACACAGGAACTGGACAGGGGAGAAAACAAGGGTTTTTACCGGGTCCGGCCTGGGTGCTGTATAAGAGGTGCAAGTGTTGCCAGGGCAAAGTTAACAAATTACAGTGTGACTTGCACAACTGCCAGGGTAGACCCGGGTCCCACAATTCCCCTGGTCAACCCTGCAATGTGAAACAGGTTCTGTGACCCTGGGATTATCTTTTGACAAAGCAACATCCCGGATTCACAGACCTGGGTCTGGATCAGGCCCATAGTAGTGTTTTGCATGTAGAAGGCCTGTACTGTACATGTAAGTAAATTTCAGGGGTTGTGCACTTCTATGCTAGCTAACATATGGAATTTACCTGTAGTTCAGGATCAGGTCCCATGCCTCAGTAGAGCCCACAAAACCAGCAAGAGAATACATTTAGTCACAGCAAAGAGTTGTGCATAGCACATAGAGAACTTACAACAACAGTTGTGCTTACAGAGCGAAGACAGAGAAGTGTAATGAAAAAGTCATTATTAAGGGCTATAAGTCATTCTTTCTAATAATTTTCATCACAAATGGGAAGACAATATAAGCCATAACGCTGTCATCTAATATTACTGTTAGGTAAATGATACAGACTACATTAACCTGCACGTGAAGATGTGAAATATTTTTTAAAAAAAGTCATCACCCACAATTTAAAGTCCCTAAGAGCATGTCAATTAGTGCATACACACTAACACGATTTACCTGGCAGATCTGTGATTATATGCTCTCTTCACCAACTTATGACATTGGACCAGATTCAGAATTAAGAACGTCTGGTAAACTTACGCACGCAAAATGCGTAAGTGGAGTGATTTCTATTCAGGGCGCATGTGCAGACCATGGAGATACGAAGCGTAATTGGAAAGATGCGTAAGTAATTTCCGCACATCAAAACATCCGCACGCACATAAAAGATTGGATGGATTATTAATAAGTAGGTGTGAATCGGAATGTAAATAGCAAAAAATAGGCGTGGTAATGCAGTAGACGTGCGGATCTATATGCGAACGTTTAACTTCCGTCACATATACGCACGCTAATGATAAGGCTGCTTTCACAACACGGAAGTGTTCCGAAATTTATTCATTTTGCAAAACGTACGTATTTTGTATGAACGTACGGATATATTATGAACGCACGGAAAACGGTCCATTGTTCTATCGTTGATCTGTAAAACTAAGAAGGCTTGAAAATCAGATCAAAAGATGTAATATCGGTTTATAATATAATATATATTGCAGGTGCTCAAAGCAAGGGAAATTTGCACAAAAAACAAAACATGGCCTGGCACTCTAGCCACTACTCAGTATCATGATCTCTCTGTGGTGCCCCTGCACAAATGTGCTTAAAAAGAAGGTGTTATAATAAGAAAGTTTATGATATTGGTACATATCAAAGTATGGGGAGAATCCCTTTGGTGTTTGGCTGTGTACACTGTTGCCAGGCAACAGTCAGCTGACTGGGTCTCTGGAACAGAGCTGTCATGTGGGGGTTCTGGATTTTTCTGTGAGCAGTGATAGGCTAGGGAGAAAAAGAGCGGGAAAAGTTGAAGTTGTTCAGTTGGGTGTGGGGCTTTGGTACTGGAACAAATCCTGTCCTGGCTTTACTCATTTTCCCCAGGGTCAGGTGCCGCTCAATAACCACTGCCAGCTCCTCATATGTCCAGACTTAAGATAATTTTACGTACGTATGTGTACCTAAATTACGCACTACTAAGTATAACGCACTCCCCTTTCATATATGTAACTTAGCTGACTTACATGTTCAGTACCCTATCTTAACTTTTCCTTGTGTATCTATGGTCGTACGTAATGACTTGTCATATGTAAGTGCCTAACCCAGCCCACACTGTACAATTTAAAAGCCTCCCTCCGCCCACAATGCATATATTCAGCTTGCGTAGGGATGTCACGCCCTATTGTATGGAGTTACGTACAAGTTACATATGATCAGGGTTACGATGAATAACATGTGGCACGTGCACGCGCATTGTGTTCTCACAGTCAGATTTACACGTCGCTGTTTTTATTAAGTAATACAAATCCAAGTTACCAGCCACTTGTTATAATATAGCCATCGTCTTAACAAATGAAGAGTACTGTCCATAATCATTCAATGAAAGACGTTACTGAAGCTGCCACACTGCAATATGCAGGTAATGAGCAGATCTATCTTTACAGACATAGACACAATCTTTTCTTAGGCAGGAAACATTCAACAACTGAAACAACTGCAAGAAGGATGGTCCCTACCCCAGACTGAGAGCAGGACATCTGTTCATGCAGCCACCTCCTGACACAGGTAATAGATAAAAATGATGCTGCAGAAACAAGACACTGACAGACGCAATACAAATTTATACTGCAGAGTTTAAACATACACGCATAGAAACTATGATTGAAACACATTATAAAGTGCTGTGATTTTAGCTCTGTGTCTATTTAAGAATAGAAGTTAAACAGACAATTGTTTTGTGTTTGAGTTGCTGATTTGGAATCAGTGAAGTTTGCAGCATCTGGAACCAGGTAACTAAATTAATTCTCAGATTGCGCAAGACTCTGCACACATTACGCATAGAATCTGACACTACAAATTAATCCCTGTAGAAACAGACCTCACCTGCTCAAGTAACACAATTGGTGTAAGGAAAAGGACATTTTTTTCCCACTACATTTATCAATTACGCTTCCATGTCCTTACATATTTTACATGATGCATAATATGCATCCCATATGCCAGGCCCGGCCAATCGGTGGCTCTTCAGATGTTATAAAACTACAACTCCCAGCATGCTTTGGCTGCATAACCATAGCTAATATCTGATAAACCATGCTGGGACTCGTAGTTTCACAATGCCAGGCCTGCCAAATGCATTTAACTGATTTAACAGAAAAAAGAAAGTTTTCTAACGAGTATAGTCCTTCCTAAGAGGAATGGAGCTGAAATTTACAGGGGATCGTGCCCCTTGGACACAGTGGGGCTGATCCAGATCGGAGAGCGTGCCAGCTGGTGTGACGTTTCTTTACATTTTTTCCCAGGAGCAGGCAATCGGGGCAGATTCAGACAATAGCGCAACCCTGGCACCTGGGGCTTGCGTTCTGTGGGGCGCGTTGAGTGGCGGTGCCTGTGGCGGGGGGGGGGTTGGGGGAGGGGGGGGGGGGTGGAGGGATGGAGTCATTCCTGATCAGAACACAGACGTAACAAAGGTCTGTTTTCATTAAAACATTTGCACCTTCTGCAGGTCCTATCTAAGTCTGATGCCACACAATAAATAACCTATTACAGCCACTTTTATATAAATATCAGCCTGGAAAATCATATCTAGTCATGAAATGGCTGCTGCTGTTCATCATATTTTCAATTTATAAATTTTTTGCTTCACTCTGTTCATTTATAACCTGAACTGTTCACTTAAGACCTGATTCACCCTTAAGAACGTGATAGGTTCCTAAATATACGCAACTAATAGCAATGAAACTCCCTCGACACGCCCCCGGTTTTCAGGTTCTTATGTGACTTACGAGTGCCATAGGGCTCCCTTAACCGTAGGTTCGCATTTGAATGCGTAGGGCGTCTACTTAGGAACTTAACTGCATAACCGCACCTTCATTTGGTCATTTAAATGCCTCTCTCCACCCAAATCTTTGCATCTGTCGAGTTAATTTTGGATGGAATGGCCATTTTTGCGTATGTTACTACAAACCTAGAGATTTTAAGTTTGTAGTGCATAAGCACGGAATTTGCGAACTTAAGTCCAACGCAAAAAGTTACTACGCATGCGCAGTGCATCTGTTCTTAAATATGCGCACCTAAAATCAGAAGAATTCTTAAGTGTGAATCAGGTTCTTTATTATTAACATTTTAACAGCTCCAAATAGAGAATTCTACACTACCCTTGCACTCATATTTAAGCACGTATCTGCTTACAGCTTAACTGCTGCATGCCCATACACTATGTGGTATACACGCTCACAATTCAAATGACAGTTATATGGAATTCTGGTCTGCTTGCAACATGCACCATGTTTTCAAGTGCTTTCTGCAATGCACACTGCTTTGCACTCACATCTAGATCAGAGCCATTGTATAATTTATTAAGAGACCCTTGGCCAGATTTCTAGTCACTTTCATAAAACATCTAAAATCACTTCAGAAATTAATCTTTACTTAAAAAGGAAGAAAAAAAAAATCACACAATACAACATTTTAAAACTTTAATCCAGCATCTATAGATAAAATATTTATAAAATCAATTGAATCCCATTTTCCTTAAATTATCTGAATGGATAAAGAGCATAAAGATATAAGATCCAGGGACTTTTTGGCATAGGCTAGAATAGATGTATTCATTGATTCCTCTAGTACACAGCAGAAAGGAATGAAAAGAACTCTGTTCCCAGGACACGTGCAGCTTACAGAGAATTGTGCTGAAACATCAGCCGTTCTAACCCAGCAAGAAAAGCCAGATGAGCTGTAAAATGCTAATAGTGGTAATTAAGCAGGTATAAACCCATATTAGCAAGTAAAAATCTGTAGGCAGATGTCTTCCATTCATTCTACGAGACCGTGTGCCTGGATCTAGCGTGGGTGCTGAGCCTGGCCCACAAAGGGAGAGATCCAACTGAACAATTAACACTGTAACAACAAAATCAAGTACCTCCAGCAGTAGGACAAGTTTTCAGTTGTGTTCCTTTAAAGAAGCACTGTAAGTGCATGTTCATTCCTAAACAGAGGGGTTGGTTTAGAATTACAAAAGCTAAAAAGTTACTTTGATCCTGGCCAAACATTTCGCAAAGAGATGGGTGCAAATATTATTTTTTTACTGCATTCAATGCTTACTGCTTTGGCAGGAAATATCGATGTGCTAAGACTTCTTTTTGCAGTGGTACATGGTTTTGCGAAGTTGCAAATCTGTTCAGTTTATTTTCTATTAACTCTGACTCAGCAACAGAAAACCCGAACTGGCAAATAAGAAACAAAAACATATTAAGGTAGCACATGCTAGAATGGCATGTAATACTGACACGTGTATACAACATAATTCAAGTAGCAAAGGTTCGATTTTCCTTTCAAACATTAACACACAGCAAAATAATGGAGTTTTGACTGTAGAGTGCAATGCCATGTTAAGGTGGCCATACACTAGAGCAATTATCGGCCCGACCACCCAATTATCGGGTGATCGGCCAAATAATCGCAGTGGTGTATTGCCAAGATCGATTTTTCAAACGCCAAATAAACGCACCCGAAACGCTCTGGTACGATTATTTGGTCTTTTAAAAGTTTAATAAATATCGGGAGAAAGCTCCCGATATTTTAAGGGAGCCAATCAGCAAGCTAAATGGCTCCCTATCCCTGCAAGAGACGCTGCTCCATATTTATGTACAAAGCTGCTCTGTCAGCTTTTAATTATACCTTCAAAGCTGTCAGAGCAGCATAGTACATAGTACACAGGCTACAGCTGATTCTTGTCTGTATTTCTCCCTGCAATAACCGCTGCTGTATATATAAGTGTGAATCAGGTTCTTTATTATTAACATTTGCACTCATATTTAAGCATGTATCTGCTTACAGCTTAACTGCTGCATGCCCATGCACTATGGGCCTGATTCAATTAAACGCAAATTAACAAAAAAAAAACGCGCAAAAAAATAACCGCTATTCAATTAGAAATGTCCCTCCGCCTCCAACACGCGCTAAATGAACCATGAGCGTATTTGTGATAGCTCATTTTTGTGCTTACTTCCAGTTATAAAATACGCGCGTGTATTTCTGTATCTTTACCCATTGTCTGTATTTCCCCCTGCAATAACCACTGATGTATATTTATGCACTATGCTGCTCTAACAGCCTTGAAGGTATAATTCAAAGCTGACAGAGCAGCTTTGTACATAGCTCTGCAGCAGTCTCATAGAGAGGCCTGCCTCCCCCCTCCCCTCTTCTGCTAGGATTATCGATCCCAGCAGAGAAGGTATATGGTGCCGATAACAGGACATTTCCCTAGCGGGAAATCGTCCCGTTCATCGGGCCACCCCTGCTGGGACTGATAATCGTCCTAGTGTATGGCCACCTTTAGAGGTATCAGGGACAAAACAGATGTAACAATGGCACAAATTACAGATAAACACCAGTACACAATCACTACTACTTTACATATTACACACAATTAAATGCAATTATAATGATATTCCAGAATCAAGTGCCAAGAGTCTTCAGATACAGTATTGTGGTTAAGAATAATTGTAACTCTCTGGGCCTGATTCAATTAGCTGATGACGGGAAAAATTATGTGCTGTGCTATTTCCCGTCATATACGGTATAAAATATGGGGCGCATAAAATTTGCCAGAAAAAATTCACGGAAATAGCTTCGCACCGCAAAATAGCTAATTGAATTGGTCCCCATGTCTGTATATTTTAAATGTTAAACTCATGGTGTCAGCTTATATATGTTTTATGAGCACATCGCAAGTAGCATAATTATCATCTACAAAAAAATTATATGTTGTCCTTTGCTTACATAGAATTCAATATAGACACAAGTGTAAATAGTCATAGTACGGGTACGTTTAATTGTGAATAGAAAATGTACATTTATTGACAGGTTTCCTATCATTTTATATAGTGTTTTACAATTTTAACATTCATAAAACAAGCCAAGGTAGCGCTACGTAATCTGATGGGACTATATATGAAAACATATTAAATAAAACACACTTAATAAACACACACTTAATGTAACTTTTACATAGATACACCCTAACAGCTAGCACACACCACTCAATTCTGTCCCATGCAACCATAGGAAAGACTTCCAATACAGATTCATGTTGGAATTCTGCTCTGCATGCACTTATGTGAGCATTTTCTAATTGCAACAGTAAATATTAATTGTTTTTAAGTCTGGTACGGTCTAATATTAGCATGATAATGGCCTTAACCATTAACTACTTTAGTTGCAGACAAACCCCTTCTTGCTGCCATGGAAGGATAGCTACTTTAAAATAAAAAGATGATTATAAAAGTAATCATAATACAACAACAATTGGATGCACATCTACTCAGGCTACTTAAAAGATCCTGTTGGTGTCAACATTTAATTAACTGACTCATGAATTCTACAATGTATATTCAACCTGTCAACTAATTAATTATAGCAGAGTTATATACGGTTTCAACCAGCAACACAGCATAACAAAGCACAAAAGCATATTGTGCTGTAATGAAATGACCACTTGTAATGAAAACACTCCAGAAACATCTGGAATAAACAGATAATATACATTATTAATATAATGTATAATATAAACATTATTCCCACTACAAACACAACTGAAAAACAAATATCATCACCAAAACTATATAAAACATTGCAGATAAACTATATTTTTTAATGCATTGAAAAATTTTACACTGGTATGAAGACTTCAACTAGGCCTTAGGTGCTCAAGGATCCACAATTAAAGACCTGGGCCCGTATTCAGAGTTTTAGCGGATGGGCAAGGTGTACTAAAACGTACTATTCAGAGGTGCGTGTTTCTTCAGAACTGGCTGTAGAAAAGCCGACCTAGTTTAAAATAGAATCGGCCATTCCTCTTCAGCCAGTTGCGAACTGGCTGGGATTTAGATTGCATATGCCTCGAGGAGGCAAAGCAATCGATAAACGGAGCACCCAGCTTTCGGTGCTCCGAAAAGTGTAAAAATAAAGTCACCCACTACTTCCCATAATTCTTACCCTAACCCTCCTTCCTGGCAGCCTGACTCTAACACTCCCTCCCCTGCAGCCTGACCCTAACCCTCCCTCCAATGCAGCCTGACCCTAACCCTCCACCCCCTACAGCCTGACCATAACTCCACAGAAAGGGTTTACTCACCTGTCCCCTCGGTCCGGCGAGCAGTGGCGGTGGTGCGGCGGAGTGATATGTTCTTTCCGAAAGTGAATTCATAAAAAAAAAAATTCTAAAAGTGTAAGCTTCGGAAAAAGGGACATTTGAAAAGTAACTTTCGAATATCCCTTTTTCGGAAGCCACACTTTCTAACCGGAGATTGTGGAGGGTTAAATGAATTTTTTTTAAATATCGATGTAGTCGCCTGGCATGCTGCAACAAAGGAATTGGTCTTTGATTGTGAATACTTGTACATATAGGTATTGGTCAATAGAAGAATACAAACAATAATTTCAGAAGAACCATTTAACACACTTAAGGAAACTTTTCATTTGGGGTGGAAGAGATGCTAATCCTTTTGAATACATAAAATCATGACACGCAGTGTATACGGATTAAAAGATCAACAAGGAAATCTTGAGGAATGGCACATTACCAGTCTGTTGACGAGCACTAACAGGATATTCCATAATAATGAATCAATTGTGAGCCAACAGAATTGAATTTAGGACCAGATCCAGTCTACCGATGACACAAGCTCAGCGGGTATATGATAACAGATCCCAGCTGTATCTAGACTTCATTGAGGATAAGGAAAAAATTCCAAAATAAGATCCCTATCCTTTACATTTTTGCGCTATCCAAGCATTAAATGGGGATGGCTACTAAGTCTGGATAGTACAGAGGGAGCTCAGCAGGTGCTCAGTATACTGTTTGCATACTTCCTCTAACCCACTTAAAGTGTGTCATCCCGCCGTATTTCCCCATGTATAAGACGCACCTTTTTTGGAAAAATATAGTGTTCAAAAACAGGGTGCTGCTAAAATGAAGTCTAGGCTCCAGCTCCCTCCCCTCCAAAGCTTTCTTACCTTTAAGGATCATCCACTGCGCGGGACTGCGGCCAGAATATGAAGTCCTGCGGTGGCCGAGTCTGGGATATGAGGTCCCACGGTTACAGCCTGTGACTGCGGGACTTCATTTCCCAGTCTCAGCCACCGCAGGATGTCATA
>WWET01004745.1:15626-32334 GCA_011038615.1 Limnodynastes dumerilii | reverse complement strand
GTGACCTTAGGTCACACAGCGTCAGTGTACAGCGCGCACCGCCAGGGAGCCAGCCGGAGTCAGAGCTGCGGTGGAGAGAGCCTGAAACTGCCTGAGGGACCGCCGGATGGACAGAAAAGGTAAGTCTTAAATTCCCTGATCCCTTGTATAAGATGCCCCCATTTTTTTAGTTAATGCTAAAAATAATACATAAAAAAATACATTTAAAATATTTTTTTTTAAATGAAGGCTCTAAAAATGGGGTGCGTCTTATACAAGGGAGCATCTTATACCTGGGGAAATACGGTAGGTACCTTAGTACCTACATAGGTAGGTAGGTATTTTGTTTTATTTTTTGCCAACCAAAACCCCCCCCATGAAAAAGCTATAGCTACGGCCATGGCAGTACATATGTGGATTAAAAGCTCTCTATCTGGTTTAATAATATGCAAAGGTTTTGATTTCTGACCAAAGTTGTATTACTAGGGGACATTCCCACCATATACATAGGTAAGCCTCTCTGGCCAAATTTGGAGGGAGACGGGTACCACTTGGTGTAAATTTTTTAAGCGTTTTAACGGATAGATGTGTTAATTGATACCTTTTCTGTAGATTGATGAATATTTGACCATCCCTCTTCGCCGACACAAATCTTTAGATTATGCTCCCAAGCCAACCTAAATGACTCAAGGGAAGGAGAGGAAGGGAGGCAATGGTAGCATAGAGCAAGGAGTGGACCATATTCACAATTAAGAGTGAGTTAGGTACCTAACTCAACCGTCCAGCCCCACAACTCACCCCAGTTTTTTAGGAGCCTAGGGCTCCCTTAAGTAACCATGCATATTTTCTTCTTAAGAAGGAAAATACACATGGAGATCTCTTCCCCACACCCTCCCTGGCTCTTTACCACACCTCCCCCGACCCACTTTTCCCAGACATGGCACTGGCACGCCTCCTTTTACTTAAATCACTACATGCGGTCTTTAAGACCGCACGTAGTTAATCTACGTATGTAACCACTTTGTACATTGCGTAGTCTATATGACTATGCATGCACAGTCGCTCCGTGCCTAAAAATCCACATTTAAGAAGCAGCAGATTCTTAGTTTTGAACCCGGTCCAGTATCTCTATGTTCTGTGTTGTACAAACAGCTGAGCTCAAATGAGATAGGTTCATGGACCTTGGCTGCCTTGTGTAGGGAGTGTAAGAAATTAAACCCGTATTTCTCAAAGAAATCGAAAAAAGATTTTGGAGAAAAATCACCTGCTATGTGAGTAAAACATGTCAGTCCAGCTAATTTTTAGGAATGAGCATAAGTGGATACATATCCCATGGGGAACCCAGGGTGCCTCCAAATGGGAGATAGAGGAGAGGGATAAGTAGCTAAAACAAGTCTACAGTTGAGAAAATCCAAGACATCTAGAGAGAACTTCACAGAAGGAATATCATACACCGAATTTGGACGAAATGTTTGGAAAGCCAGGGAAGAAAGCAAGCCGGCTTTGTCAAGTGGTTCTCGATGTCTACCCATTTCTGACATCCAGGGGTGTAGTGCCATGATATTATGTGACTCAATTGAATAATAATTGCCATGAATTGGTAAGCCTGCTCCCCCATTTGCCTTCGATTTGGCCAAGCAAATACGATTAAGTTTAGATTTCTTATTCTGCCAAATAGACTGGCAGCATAAAGTTTGCAGAGTCACCAAAAAACACAGTGGAATCTTAACCGTAGATCGTTTGAATTAGGTACAGCAGTCTGGGAAGTATGTTCATTTTGACCACATTAATGTATATTATCTTTGTTTCATCCTAAAAATTATTTCAAATGTTGTATGCCAGGCTATGGGTATAAGTTTATGAAACATAAATACATTTTTTGTTCAAATTTGGGTCTCATCCCCAAGCTATCTCAATATGTGTATGCAAATATTTCAAAAGCCAAAAAAGTCTGAAACCCATAACACTTCTGGTCCCAAGGATTTGGATTACGGATACAAAACCTGTATACACCTATCACACCCTACCTCTTCTATAAGAATTCAGTATTTTGTGGTACCACATCAGTCATAATAACTATTGTTGTGCATGAAGGAGGATGAGTGTTTGCTCCTATTTATCTACATAAGCAGGAAACAGAGTAAGTGCAACTGCTTAAAGAAATAATGTTAATTAAGAAATAATGTTTTACATGTTTAGACATTATATAACCACTGTGTTTGTGTTTTCTAGCACACATATTAGTTTACCGAGCTTGAGTCTATAGAGAATAGAAAAACTGTAGGAATGGGGGGCTATAATTTACAGCTATGATGGATAAATTTATTGGGAGAAGTACAGAGCTTCTGAGACCTTTATAGAGGAGAAGGGGAAGAACAATTGCTTTGCATTACAAAATCTAGCTTGGATGACAACTCCGCATTAATAAAAAGTTAAAATCCCCCTTAACAGGGACAGGGGGTCAGTTCATTACACTACCAAGTTGACTAATGGTGGGTACACACTACAGATTTTTTTCTTACAATGCGATAATTGGGAAGATTTGAGCGATTTTGCAAACAACGGACACTCACAAATTTTAAGATGATTGAAGCCTACCCACATGCACGATAATCCATCCTATCTCTGCATTATCATTCATAAAATTCATTTAAAAGGATTGTTTAATTCATACTCACGGTACTGTTTTCTCATGACCATCCTTAAAGATTTTTATTTTATTTAAATAAAGGGCTGAACTTGAAGAAATGACATCATCACCTTTCATTGTTGGATTTTAAAAGTACTGTGTATTTGCAGTTTATACTTGCACCGTAGCTACACATTAAATTAACATCAAAGCTTGTAACTATTTGTCTGCTGAAAAGTGTGAGAGGATTTATTGCATCAGGGGCTGTGCCTCACTTGTGTCTCACAGTGCTGAGGTCATGAGTTCATTTCCTGGACTAGGCCTTATCTGTGTGGAGTTTGTATGTTCTCCCTGTGGGGTGTGGGTCCCCAGTTAGAACAGCCCTATTCCGATAGGGCTATTTTCTCCCAGCCCGTTTCGAACTTGCTGGGATATTGATTGCTTATGCTATTAGCTATAAATGAGAAGTACGCAAGTGCTGCATTTACTCTTTGAAAAAGGGCGGATCAGTGAGGCATTGAGCAATTGATCCCCGGAGCACCGAACTGCTCCGAAAGGTAAGTGGCAAAACTAACATCAACCCTTCCCCTAATTCTAACCCTAACCCTCCCCTTCTATTACCCTGACCCTAACCCTCCCTTCACGGCAGCCTGACCCTAACCCGCAGCCTGATCCTAACACTAATCCCGCTTTCCATGGCCCTAATCCCAACCCACCCTTCCCCACAGCCTGACCCTAACCCTCCCTTCCCCACAGCCTGACTCTAACACTAACCCTCCCTTCCCCAAAATCCCTGAAGAGTTTACTCACCTTTACTGATGGTCTAGTGAAGCAGCGGGTCTGGTGACAATTTTTTTTCAGCTGTCCCTATTTCGAGTACCCATCTAATTTAAAATTTTTTGTATGGGTGAGTTTGCCTATCATATAGTCATGTATGCGGTAGGCATACTCACCCATACAAAATTTTTTAAATTAGATGGGTTTTTGAAATAGGAACAGCCAAAAACAAACTTTCGGCTGTCCCTATTTCGCAATACAATCTTTCTAAACGCGGACTTCTGCCACTCCCCGTGTCTGCGTGGGTTTCCTCCGGGTGCTCTGGTTTCCTCCCACACTCCAAAAACATACTGGTAGGTTAATTGGTTGCTGAATAAATTAACCCTAGTCTGTGTATGTATACTAGAAATAATAGAGGGATTCAGTATGCACTCAGGAGATAATCACCTGCAGCTAATCTTACACACAAAGGGATCTACCAATCCCCAAGTACAGAACAAATGTGAGAAATAAAAGTGTGAAGATAAAGCACTAGGTGTACCCTAAAATACACTATTAACCTGGGTGTTGGTGTTTGAACTAATACTATAATGTATCCATCACAATGTCCCAGATGAATTGTAAATATAAAGTCTATAATAAATCCCAGGTTTAGTGGTGAATCTTCAGGAGATGCTGTATATCGGTGATCCCCCCCCCATCGGGGGGTGTACACATGAAAAACAAATAGAAAAACCAAAGGGGTAATAGCAGTAATAAAACTCCAATATTTAATATAGCATAGATAAAAGTAACAGCTAAAAAGTAACCGTTAAAAATTATCAGTAGAAAAGAAACAATTTTCCAAAACATAGTCCAATTGAATAAAAGGAAAGTCAATACCCCAGGAAAGGAGTCCTCGCGCGCAGTGTCGTTGTGCCGGTCCCGGGACTGAGATGTCTTCCACATGCGCCGTCTTCTCACCACCATGATCTCCTCCTGCTGCGGGTGACGTCCTACTCGTGCCGCAAATCCTGATGCGTTGCTGGCGTGATCCGCACTTTTTCAAAGAGTAAATGCAGCACTTGTGTCCTTCTCATTTATAGCTAATGAGTCCGATGTTGAGTCAATCAAAACCGCGGTGACACCTGCCTATCACCAACACCCGTTAGCTAGATACCCTACTACAGGGATGATCGCACCGAATAGATTCATTTCGGTTGCTTGGCATCATCAATCAACAAAAGCTTATACTAAACCTTCAAATTCCAAAGGAAACTTGTACAATTGCTAGGAGTATAAGGTAAGTAAAAGGTAAATGAAAATAAAATAAAATATTCCGAAAAAATTCTATCACCAACGTGACTCTATTATTACTATGCTAACTGCAAAAGTACCAATGTCTATATATCCATTGTCAATATAATGAAATTAGATCTTGTGTATTCATATACAAATTGAGGTCCTTCCTCTACCTCCACAATTGCTTATGTGGATTGATAAACAAAAAAACAAAAAAAAACAAACCTGCACATGAATTACATTAACATAGATGCACTTGTAATAGGATCTATCCATTCTAACATATATCAGTAAGCTATCCCTTATGAATATCGTGGTACATGGGGATGAATGTACAATATAGTTATATAAAAAAAGATATATATAAAACCTATAAAATACAATAAATAACAATAACACTCAATAAAACCAAAAGTATAGATTATAATACCCACCTTACCGAAAACTTAATGGTGGGAAAAATCATGTAAACCACATATTGATCAATATAAATGGGAATACAATATTGTGTGCAACTCACACGCATATAAGGGGCCGTATATATAGGGGAACGTAAAATGGAAGTTATTATACCTTATACTTAATTAGTTGCACTTGGACTAAACCATGTTGATTGCAGGGGGAGTCAAGTCAATTGTATTCTTTGCATGCAGGGATATATCTTTCAATTGCTTACTGCACACAGATACTGACCCGCTTTACTATCACACTGTTATTTAGACTTGGGATAGGAAACATTACCTCTCAACTCTAATACTGTTTGCAACAGATTAAATATGACTCCCCTGCAATCAACATGGTTTAGCCCAGGAGTAACTAATTTCAAGCCCTTACTTAAGTCTGGATCCAGCCCAATGAGCACTCTCTTATCTTTCATCTGAATTCTGATCTGCCATATATTGCAGAAGGCTGTTACTACTGCTTGTTGCAGTTCAGGGAATGTAGCCATGGTTTGCACTAGGTCATGTCTCCATCATGTATGGGTTCCTGTGCGGACTTATGTATGGGTTTCTCACCTTCCTGGCAACAAATGTCTCCAGAGCATCACAGTCACCCGCAGACTGAATCATTTTGATGCTAAATTGCTCCATGGGCTCCACCTCGCTCCATTCCTTTTCTTACCCCTCCTACCATGCTGTTAATCTTTTGCATTCTTTTATAGTTGAGTGGGCAACACGGTTGGTGATGGTCACATTTCTGCAGTGGAGGTGGATATTGGTGTTGTGGTTTCAAAGCTAGTTCTATATTTGAATTCAGTTTATCAGCAAACACCAAGGGCTAAGAAATAGAAAAAAAAAATAGTTTAATAGGTTATGCATATATTTTCTTGTATGATTTTATTTTTTCTTTAACAGTTTATCTTTTCCAGTTTCTATCATCGGCTAAGGAATGGCTGATTATTGCCGAGGAGTTTGAGAGAACATGAAATTTTCCAAACTGTGGTAGAGCCATTAATAGCAATGTCTCTCTCCAACAGTGGATCTAATTTCTACAATTACAAGGGTTTCTTTAGTATTGTCCTGATGGCCGTAGTGAATGCTAAATATGAATTTATATATGTGGACATTGGTAAAAATGGGAGCGTTTCTGTTTAAATTTAGTGTTTGTGGGTGATCAAGCTTTTGCTCTCCAAAAACATTTTGAAGTCATACCCATAGAAAGGCTTGAGTACAAAAATAAGAATTTTTAATTATAGACTGTCAAGGGCAAGGATAGTGGTGGAGAATGTATTTAGTATTCTCAGTAACAGATTAAGGATCTTTCATATATTCATAAATCTTCGCCTGTACAAAATTTAAATTGTTGTTATGACTTGTGTGTTGCATAATTTTCTGAGGAGTAAAAGCCAATGGTGAATCCTATGGATATGGAGGTGGTAGTAGGACTGGCACCACTGGAGCCTTTACACACCTGAAATGCCAGTGATAGTGCCAAATCAAATGCAGAGGTCTACTTACATTTTTTGAATGGGAAAGGGTGCTATTCCATGCAAAATTACATGATTTAATACATGTTTTGTAAATACCCTTTTAATGTTTTACTTAAATGGAGTTGTCATCAATAAAAACTTTAAAGATGTATGAGTATTGTGTTTTTACATACTATTCATGTAGAAGGTATTTCCTCACTCTTAGGTGACACAGAAGAGGAACTTGAGGCATGGTTCATGATTGTGAATGTAGATGTTCCAAGTTGTTCTAGGTCCACAATGAGTCGCAGGATATTAAAGTACTACAGCTGAGGTTCATAAAGGTTGTCTGTCCCTGCTCCAGACCTTTTTGAGGTCTCTAGCTTGTTGAGCTCCTTATTGAAGACTGTCCTCATGGATTTTATTTCTAATCTGTGTCACACTTTCCTGCGGATAATGGGGAAGGCACACGTTCACAACCTCATTATAGGCAAAGGCCTATAAGGGAGAAATGCTCCCTGTCCTCTTCTGTCTATTTAAATAATCACCGGATTTGGTATTCCAGAGACAGGGGTGAGATCTATAGGCCTTAATGAACTCCCTCATGAGTTTATGATTTTTTTTCAGAAAACATTTTTGATCTATTTGTATATATATGTGTGCGTCACCGAGGAGAAAGCAATCGATCCACTGAAGAAAAAAAAATGCAATGGCAAATGGTGAGTATTAATGTAACCCCAACCCTTACCCTAAACCTAACTCTCCAGGCCCTGTTTCCTCCCTCAAACACTCTCTCTTACTTTATCTCAGTAATTCTGCTAGGGCAGTGATACCAGTCCACTGGAGATCCACCAACATACCTAAAATCTCAGAATGGCTTAAGAGGGGGGAATATTTTCTTGTCTCTCCACTACAAACTTGGGGGTAGATCCAGAACTCCGCTTGCAATCCATTTACTAACGTTGCGTATTTACGCAAGCGTACCTTCTATACACTCCCCAGGCACTCCCCCTGCATGTACGTACTTTGAACGCTTTACGCTTTCTAAACCCTACCTTAACTTTTGGCAGTGTAACTGCTCATGTCCGCACACGTACGTATAGGCAGAGCGTAGTTACACCGCTAAGCAGGCCCATACTGTATGATTTAAATGCAAACCCCTGCCTACATTGCGTAATATAAGCGTACTTTCGGCTAACGTAAAATTGGCACGCCCCCTTGAAGGAATTTACTCTACTGCTACGTGAAAGGCCCTTACGCTCAGAGTTACGTTACGTAGCGTATCATCTGTTGTGCGCATGCTCAGTACATAACAAATCACCTTTTTACATCTCTGCCAGGCATAAATACGAACGGAAACATTGTTCTGGATCTGCCCCTTGGTCCTTTAACAAACTGCATTACCAAAAACTACCTGGCTTATCTTCCCATTCCCCCCCCGCACANNNNCCTCCCCCCCCCCCCACACTTTTTTCCCAACCCCTTGTCTCCCCCCTTTTTTCTTGAATTTTTTCTAGACATGCTGTTACTCAATTAAATCCTGTTAGCACTGTTTTATGCTTTATTGTTGTTGCCTCTAGATATGTCATGTCATCAGGCTAATCTTCCATTGCCGTTCATTAAGACTGTTTCTTCTTACTGTCTATTTCAAATTCATAGGCATGGCTCAGTATTTCCAATTTATTGCCTGAGTATAAATAAAGAACTTATACTAAACCTAACCCTCCATTCCCCGCAGCCGGGAGTGGGTCCCCGCAAAGAAAATCTGAATTGCGAAAATTCTGATTTCTCGAAGAGGCATTGCAATCGATCCATGGAGAACCGAGTGTTTGGTGCTCCGAAAAGTAAGTAAAAATAGTCCCCCACACCTTTCCTTAATTCTAACCCTAACCCTCCCCTCTCACTACCCTAACCCTAACCCTCCTTTCCTGGCAGCCTGACCCTAACCCTCCCTTCCTTACAGCCTGACCCTAACCCACCATCTCACCATGCAGAGATAATTTACATACCTGTTCCAGGTCCGGTGATAGCAGCAGCGGAGGTGCGGCGGAAGGATGGCGGAGGGTTATTGTGCATTGCGAAAGTGAATGGGTGAAGTATGCCGAACGGCATACTTACCCATTCACTAAAAATTAGAAAGCGGTAAATATAGGAAAAAGGCACATCCGAAAAGTAACGTTCGTATGTCCCTTTTTTCGAAATTTAGAGTATCGTTGCAGAGAATGTAACCGCCCGCAGCCTAACCCTAAGACTCCCTTCTCTGCAGCCTGACTCTAAATCTCCCCTCCATGTAGCCTAACCCTAAGACTCCCTTCCCAATAGCTGGACCCTAAGACTTACTTCCCCGCAGCCTAACCCTAAGACTCCACGAATGCTGCAACCAGGGAACAGAGTCAAACTAGGGCCTGGTCCTCACTAGAGCCCCTGATGTTGGGGATAGACTGGGCTGCAAGACACCAAGCAGGTTGTGGCCCTTGGAGGTGAAACCCGGAGAAGGAAAAGAAAACAAAGGCTGAAGGAGGCTGGAGAGAATAAAAGCAGAACAGAAGTAAACAGAGAGCTGGAACAAGAGAGCTAGCAGAGGCTAGCTCTGACAAACTACACAAAGGGACAAACGAAATCCACAAGAGCAAGTACACACTCACACAGCAGAGGGGGGAGCACCACAGGGGTGCCACACAGTCACAGCAAGAGGAAGGAGGCTAGACTGGGACAAGAGATAACACTAGGACAATAAGGCTGGAGGACACAAGGTTCTGATTGGCTGTGTGACCTGTCAGTAACACAGCAGCCAGAAGGTCATAAAAGGCAGAGGGAGGAAAGGCACACCCACTATTAGCAGTAGCTGCCAGTAACGAATATGTGCAGGCCATGCATGGTGCAATGGCCTGCAGGGAATGATTTCTATAGAGGCACTGGGACAAGACAGCAAGGGCCAGTAGCAAACAAGGTAAGAACTTACAGGTCACCACAATAGAGTGGCGACATGTAACAGCAACCTGACATTAAAACTCCCCTACCCGCAGTCCGACCCTAAGGGCCTCCTTTACTAAGGTCGATGTTGGCAAAATCGCTCAAAGTCCTGGAACTTTAGCTTTTTTTTCACCATCGTCTTATTTACAAACGCCAAAGTCCCGGGACTGTAGGTTTTTTCACCACGACCAACATCGCTCTACCCTCCCAGTCCCGACTTTTCTAATGTTACCTATACAACACGGTTTATTCACTAAAGGCAATTTGACTAAATCGCCTCCAGTGCGATCTGTGAGGGCTTAAAAAAAATCACCTCCTGTGTGAGGCTCTTTCCTAGTAAGCGACTCACACTTTAATAGTTAACAAAAACATAGTTGACGTGTTTTTCACAAAGTAAAAACACTAGATGCTTTTTTCTATCACTTATCCTGCCGACGCATATACTACTATAAGGAAAAGCACGGCCATTTGTTTGTAGAAATGCTAATCTTTATAGTAGTGTAAGCAGCAGCCTGATAAGTGATAGAAGTCTATAAGAAAATGTGTTATGTGTCCCTAAAAAATGTAAAAAAGCACCCAAATAAACATTGCAATATTACATGACCTAACACTACATGTTAAACCCTGAATAAATTGTGTAAAAAATGTCCCTTAGGGCCTAATCCAGACCTATGCTCCTGTGCGTAGCGTATTTACGCCGAACGTACCACCGATGCACGGCAATAGGCACTCCCCTTGCTCGTACCTAGTTTAGCTTCCATACGCTCGGCAAACCCTACCCTAACTCTTGTGTTCGTAGCCGCAGCCATGCGTACATTCAATGCATATTAACGATGCTTAGCACGCCCATACTGTACAATTTAAATGCATCACCCCGCCCTCGGTGCGTGGTTACGGCTTTCGTATGGCAGGCACGCCCCCATGATCGGTAATACGAAGCGGTTACGATTAAGGCCCATATGCAAAGATTTTCATATCGTAACATGAGCATATTATCTGCCCCACGCATGCGCAGTAAGTACAAATGGCCGTTTTTACGCATACGACTGCCGTATACCTGCACACGAGCGTAGGTCTGGATCAGGCCCTTAGTGTGTATATCAATTATAATGGTGGTCACTGTGACAAAATGTACCCTAAAGTGTATTGTACTGTAAAAATGTGTAATAAAATAATAAATAAATGTTGCGACTCATCGTTTAGCAGTCATCTGTCTTGGGATGACTTGCTTGTATTTTCAGCTTCTTCTGAAGATCTTCTTTACATGCTGCTTGAAGATGCTTATCACCTTGCTTGAAGATCTTCCTCCTGTGCTGGCAGCTGGTCTTCAGCATCTTTTGGCCCTTTCCAAGACGCACCCTCTTCTTCCTCCTCGGTGTCCCCGCTACTACTGACCATCAGTCTGTCGCTAGATGGTCCCCCTTTTATAGAAAAAAATGACGTCATCTACATTAGGGGGCTCTAGTGGGCGTTCTAGTGTTGATGATGTAATTTTTTCTATAAAAGGGGGCCCTCTAGCGACAGACCGGACATTAGTAGGGGACACCAAAGAGGAAGAAGGGGTGCATCGTGGAAAGGGCCAGAAGAGGCCGAAGACCAGTTGCCAGCATCAGAAGAACATTGAAAGAAGATCTTCAGAAGAAGCTGAAAATACAGGCAAGTCATCCCAAGACAGATGACTGCTAAACGGTGAGTCGCAACATTTATTTATTATTTTATTACACATTTGAAAAACAATGCAAAACATAGTTGCTTAGATTTGAAATACACTTTGTTACTTGGCTAGATGTATAAGAAAGCTTGTTGTTTTCAGGGATGTTACCATTAAATGTCATATCAACCACTAAGGTCATGCATGGGAAGGTAGCAGCTTTTGTCAATAGCATTTGTCACGATTGAAAGAACAGTTTGTACCTCATGACCATAATTAGTATCCTAGAACTAAAAGCAGTGTAGAAATGAACAAAGCTACATCAAAATTTTGCACAAACTGAGTTTTGCTACGAAGCAGAAATTTCAAAGATGTGTAAATTCCATATACTTGTTTGTCTTTTATTTTTAATAAGAAGTTTAACATTCAGGAGAAATCATAGTGAATAAATGCAGCCGAGACAATAATGGTCAGTTAATCCAACTGTGTGATATGAATGAGGTAAAACATGCATAATTTTATTGCTAAATCTGGACTAAACCAATATTTCATTTTCCACAGGTGTCAAATTTACGTTACATTTCAAACCCGTAACTCTCAGCTCCATACTCAGATACATTTTAGACAGCAAAATAATATTGTTGCTTTTATCCCTATTTGGTGGGAGTACCCAGATATCTCTATGTTCTGTTGTTGTAATATCATGGAAGTTACTCAGAAAACAATAGCTGAGGGGATGCCTCATGGACCAGAATTTCTCTGAAAAGCTATAAATCATTTCATACCTCCCAAGTGTCCCGCTTTCGGGGGACTGTCCCGCCCTCTATACAACTTGTCCCGAGAGATCAGACTCTTGGGACAAAGTTTTTCTTTTTTTTCTTTTTAAAGCCCCTGCCGCGGTATATGCAGCATGGCTTTTCCCAGCACAGAACAGGTCATACAGGGCTCCTACGGGAGCCCTGTAGGACCAAACCTGTTACTATGAATGGCAGGGACCGAACCTATGCGGTCACTGCAATTCAGGAAAAGGGATAGGGTCCTACAGAATTCCCGTAGGAGCCCTGTATTACCAGTGGTCACGTGACCGCAGTCCAGACATCGTGCGTGAGAGAGGGAGCGCCAGACATTGTGAGCGCTGCGGAGGAAAACAGAAGACTAAGGTAAGTAAAAAAAATTAATGGTCTGAAATATAGGCTGGCACTGGCAATAAGGGGGCAGATGGAGGCTGGCAATAAGGGGGCAGATGGAGGCTGGCATTAAGGGGGCAGATGGAGGCTGGCAATAAGGGAGCAGATGGAGGCTGGCAATAAGGGGGCAGATGGAGGCTGGCAATAAGAGGACAGATGGAGGCTGGCATTAAGGAGGCAGATAGGACTGGCACTGGCATTTGAGGGCAGACATGGAGGCTGGCACTGGCATTTGGGGGAAGATATGGAGGCTGGCACTGGCAATAGTGGGCAGATGGAGGCAGGCACTGGCAATAGTGGGCAGATGGAGGCTTGCTCTGGCAATAGTGAGCAGATGGAGGCTGGCTCTGGCAACAGCAGACAGACATGGAGGCTGGCAATAATAATAAGGGGCAGACATACAGTCTGGACATATAAACAGAGGCAGACATATGGAGGCTGGACATAATAATAGGGGCAGTCATGGAGGCTGAACAAATAATAAAGCAGCAGACATATGGATGGCTAAATTATTAAAAGAGGCAGGCACTAGACACGCAATCTGGGCATGCCAGACACACCCATTTTCCCCAGACACGCCCACTGGGAGGTACAAGACACACACACCCTCTACCAGGCCACGGAAATTTGTCCCTCTTTCCAATTCTCAAATGTTGGGAGGCATGTAAATCTGTCATAAAAGACCTTAAGAATTACACAGTGCCAGTGCTTTCTCCACACAAACACACTAACACAGTTTGAATGGTAATGTCTATGGATGATATTCTAGCATCTGCTGAGTGGTGTTCAGAACATGCTTGGGTCAGATGGTCAAAATTCAAATTGACAACTTTGTAGGGACCCCTCAGTCTCCACCTAAACCCACTCACAATGGACATCTTGAACCCCCTTCCCACCTACAACCTCAGTCACCACCAAGCAGCATCATCAGAATTGAGCGCTATGCTTGTGTGATTGCACCCTCACCCCACTGCTTCCCCTCCTTAACCATTACCCTGTCTCTCTTTCACCAGTGAGACAAATATGATAGCGATTGAGTCATGCACTAAGTCAGAATTTAAACCTGATATTACTGCTTATATTTAAGCTATAAGTTTAAATTCCATTTAATTCTCCTGTGTAAAAGAACATTACTTAGTGACAGTTTCAGTGGTGTGACAAAATTAGATTCCTTTTGATTGCAGATGTTGTGCTGATCATGTGATTGCTCACTATGGACCGAATTCACAATTAGGCTTGCATTCCGTATGGCAGCAGAGACTATCGTAAGGGATCCATAACAATGCATGTAAGAGAGCAGATCACTCCCCCCTGCTCTCCCACATGTGGATTATGGATACGCCAGCGGAACCCTACCTTAAGTATTCTTCACGGAAACCCTTCCAAGCAGAATACTGAAATTGTACATAAGGGGTTAGCCCAGCCCTTAATGTACAGTTTAAATGCTTATGCCCATCCCTTAAGCTTATTGCCTACGCATAGGGGAAGGGCACGCCCTCTGTGCTGGGGGCTCAAATTCGCACAGAGTGCAGCATCGGTTGGCTGTGGAAATAATGGTACTGTGCAGAGCCTGATTATGCCACAGGGGACCTTTTGATAGCCTAGAAAGCCCCCCCCCCCCCCATGAATATTGAAATAAAAAAAGTAAAAAAAAATCTCCCAATAAGGGATAACAGACATGTGAAAACATATAGAAAGGAATAGCAGACATATAGACACATATAATATGGGATAACAGATCTGATGCCATTTCCGCACACATGCTTAGTAGAGATATTACTGATGAGGAGGTACAGGTGGCATTGGGAACTCAGAAACCATCCAAGGCCCCTGGACAAGCTCACTATGGCTTAGTACAAGGTATTCTCTCAACATTTAATTTCCCATATGAATGTGATGGTGGCCCAGGGACAATGGTATGGGCACAAGTGGTTTTAGGATAAGGGGGTGGGTACCTTTAAGTAGCGTGGACTTCCTCTGTGTGATGGACCCACACCACAGCAGAGAGGCAAGAGATTCCCCAGCAGTGCTCAGACAGAGGGATAACAGAACCATAGGGCTTAAATGATACAATTTTATTATTTTTCCTGCGGACAACAAGGATTGTCCTGGCTATAGGAGTGGCAATGACTGTGGCCCTTGTTTTAAAAATGACATCCATGTAGAACAATTCACAGTGCTTTATCATGAACATAACACAACAGATACAACAGAAACAATTAGCAGTAATAAGTATATGTAACTCTCTCAATAAGGCCTTATTTACTAATCAATCTACAGGTACCAGTCAGCATTGAATCGTTGGGGGCCCCTTCTGGAGAAAAGTGAACACATAAAGTGTTGAGCTGTGGAAAGTGATGCAGGGCCGTATTCAGATATCCGTTTTTACGTGCAGTTGCGTGCGCATTTTTAGGTATTGTTTAACTGCGCATGCATAGCAACTTTATTTACATAAATTACATTGAATATACACACATAAAGTGCTCTAGGCACAGACATGTAAATTGCACTTGGGGACATACGTACGGATGGGCGGCGTAGAAATACGTACTTGAAAATTTAAATGAAAGTTTGTGGGGGGGGGGCTTTTAAATGAACGCTTGAGGGTGCGGTGATACTGAATCGCACGGACGGAAGACATATATACGCACGTAAGTACACGCAAAGATCAGAGTGGTCCATGGAGGTGTAAGTCTATGATTGCACGGCCGGATGAGGGGAGTGTTGTGGGTGTTGCCTTGCTACGTGCGTGCGTATAATTGCATACTTTTAAAAAATACTTCCCGCAGTCTTTTCCTGTCAGAGTTGCTTATACTGTACATCAGGGAGGGTAAATGTGAAGTTTGTACTTTCTGCAGCTTTATTGTAACTCACGTTAGAGGAGGATTCCTGTGTTTGCATACAACAGATAAGATTTTGTCTCTGGTCTCTCAACTTTCCTTTCTCTTTCTGTCTCTCTGTTTACTCTAGTCATAAATCTTTCCTTTCAGCTCTGCAACATAGTTGCTGACTCTTCCGGAATGTCTGAAAGACTCCCAAAATTCGGGCAGTTCTCTCAGTATCCAGGGAGAGCCGGCAAATCTCCTGCAAGGGACTTGAGGCTTGTGGTTTCCATTAAACCACGGCCTCAAGTCCTGCCCCCTCCCCCTGCCTGGCAACACCAGTTTAGTAGTGTTGCTAGTGACAGGGAGGGACTTGATGATATAAATTGCGTCATCAAGGTTCCACCCCCATCCCTATGAAACCCTGAAAGGTGTAATTGATAGTCAAGGAGCGGCCCTTAATGATGTGATTTTGCATAAATTGCGCCATTAAGCCCCACCCCTGCATGCATCTACAGCTTCCCTCCAGGATCTCCCAGAGGGAAGCTTTTAAAAGTCTGCAATCCTGCTCTGCAATCTCTCTCTCTTCACAGCTTTTCCTAGGCTTGAACAAACACCAACACACACTTCCTCCCCTTTCCTCTCATACTGGGAACTGTAGTTTATCACTGTACCTACCACCAACATGGCACCGAGCATTCCTAGTGTACCTTAAAGGGGTATTCCACTTTAGTGGGCTAGCACATGACTACCTTCTTTAATAATATTCTTTATGCCCATTTATGTCACCCAGACTCTGCTAGATCCAGAATTGTGGTTATCCCCTTAGAAAGTGTTCTTTCTAAGGTATGCTCTTGGTTTAGAAAGGCTCTATTTAGAGTTAAGATTAGAGTTAGGACTGTTCAGCAGAGAAGCCTTGTAAGTGGCGAACAGCTTATCACGTATCTGCAGATATTTGTAACTAATTCTCTGATTTTTATTTTAAAGATTAAAGATAGAAGTTCATGACTAGTAACTGAGTAATGGCTAGAGTGCCAGGCCATGTCTTGTTTTTTGTACAAATTCCAATTGCCTTGTGCATCTGTCATATATAATGCAAACGAAAGCTGTCCTAAGCTTGAGGACAGATAAAATCCTCAGCTGTGGGCTTTCTCCCCCCTCCCCTTCACAAGGCTCTCTAGGGTTTGTAACCAATGGCTTAAGAGTGGGTGGGATTGTGGGGTGGGTTATAGTTAGGGATATAAAGATCCTCCATTTTGCTTAGCTCAGTCTTGCCTGTCGTTTTCTTCTCCCTCCCATCCCTTTTTTGTTAGGCTTTGTTAACATGTACTTTGTTTTTCAGACGGGGCATAATTTGGCGGTAGCGGTGGGGAACAGCAATGTCCATCTAGCGCCTGGGGGAATGGTCTTGTATTGGTAGGGATAGGTACACCCCTGGATTACAATTTGAAATCATGCCATGAGGCGGGGGTCTTTTCTGCCGCTTGACGCATGCCCGGT
>WWET01004745.1:0-15507 GCA_011038615.1 Limnodynastes dumerilii | reverse complement strand
GATGGATAGATAGATAGATAGATAGATAGATAGATAGATAGATAGATAGATAGACAGACAGACAGATTGATAGACAGACAGACAGACCTTACCTTCATCCTCCAGAGATAATCAGTAAGACGCTGGGCAGCCAGAAAGTGAAAGTGAGTTCCTCTCTGCCTTGTCTGAGCTCTGATTGGCTGTCTGTGCTGAGCTCTGATTGGCTGCCTTTCTGCCTGTCAGGAAATCGTCCCCAGCGTTGCTGCAGGACGTCTCACACTGACACCAATGGTGACTGTGCCCAGGGATGAGAACGGTCCACTGTCCCCCTACCCCCCTCACATAAAAAAAATCTCCAGACTCTAAACATAAATAAATAAAAAATATAAATAAAGGGAAGGATTTTTTAAAACTTTTTTTTTTTTTTTAAATGACCCTCGTCAGGTCCGTCATTACCCCCTCTCCCCCTCTCGGCGGCACTGCTTATAAGTGCCATAAGGTATCTAAAAATGGGGGGCGGGTTGGGGCTGGAAGAGTGAGTTAGGTGCGGATCTGCACGCGCCTAACTCACTCTTAAGTGTGAATCAGGTCCAGTAAACCTGAAGCCCAAACTCTAAAGCTTCCTAATTTCACATTGCAGGCCTTGGAATCAAGTTATAGTTTTTTTTATGGAGATCAATACAATTTAAAAATGTAGGAATTATGATTACTAAACATTATTCCTAACTTTCTCATTCTAATGATTCTCCCTTATTATGTATCTTAGTTCAGGATCTCCAATGGTGAAAGGATCAGTACATCTCTTAATGTGGCAAAATCAATGTTTTAAAAATGAATTTTCTACCATGAATTCTTAATCTTTTCCAGACCCTCCCTATTCCTGTTTCAGCCTCAGTTTTAGCACAATTACAATCCCATTGTTCAAGATTTGTCTAGCAAGGAAAAAAACACGCTTAAATCACACACAGTTAACTAAACCTACTGTTGCAGGAGGGCTAGGGCCTTTTAGACAGATATTACCATGCTGCCCATTTTAATCAAATTCTTTCCTGGCACACATCTCCATGCACCAGAAAATGTGTGGGCATTAAGTCCTCCCTTATCAACTTGGATTCTATAAGCTACCTTCCCTGGTTACCCAAGTCTAGCAGACCAGCCTCCGCATTTAATATTGCTACCAAACATTTTACCTTGACTCTGTGAAACCATCTTAATGCCAAATTTAAATTGGGACCATACTCCTCACCACATTGCCCCATTTTAGTAGCGCTTGTTTGTAAGCAGGTTTCTTTATTATATATTTACTCCTTCAGTGCCTCCTAAACCAATTATCTTGCTTTGTTCCATAACCAAAACCCCTAATATATCACCTAATATATCACACACACTTGTATTACATTCCCACTTTCAAAATCCTGCGTTTGCCACTGCACCACCAGTAATCAGGGCTCGAAGTGAGGGGGTATACGGGGGTATGCCATACCATCATTTTTCCCATGGATTTTATTAAAAACCTGTAAATCTCCATTCACTTCTACTATTTCTTAATTTTCATACCGCCATTTCTAAATGTCCATACCGTCACTTCTAAGTTTCCACTTCGACCACTGCCAGTAATCAGCGGGTTAGCAATGCAGGTTGACAGCAGCACCAAGCCTGAGAGGCATTCACCTGCCTGCCATCGCCCGCCTTGGGTCGCCTGTCATCATTTGCAAAAATAAATTCTCACCTCCTGGCATCTTTCCACCCTCATTACTCCCTGTTCCCTTCTCACTGATTGTTGGTCGGGTGTGACCTCATCTTAACTGATATTTTCAGTGAGGAGCACGCAGAGAGGAGCTCAGAACCAGAAGAAAGAAAGAGAAGACAGAGAAGAAAACAGAAGATAAAAGAAGAAAGAAGGGCAAGTAAAAGGTAAGTAAAGGAACAGAGCGGAGGAGTAACAGTTTAAGGGGGCACAGTGTATGATGAAGGAGGTATAGTGTGATGAGTGATGAAGGGGGCACAGTGTGATGAAGGAGGGGGCACAGAATGATAATTAAGGGGGGCATAGTATGATGAAGGGGGGCTACAACTCTCTCTTGGGTACAATGAGCCTGATCCAGACCTACGATGTAGCGCTGAGCGTACTAACACTCAGCGTTACATTGTGGGACTCCCCCTGACACTCCCCCTGCCCCCAGCGTAGTTACTCTTGCTTACACCAGCTGAAGGCTACCCTAACTTCAGCCGGCGTAAGCGAGGGTAACTACGCTGGGACGGCGGCGTTAGTACGATAACGCCGCCCTCCCAACCACATTACCCTCCCTCACCCTGCCTCCCTACACTAACAAGAGCATAGTAACGCACTATGATCGGGCGTTGCCGTAGTTACGCTGGGCAACATCTGCCCGGCGCATGTGTAGATCGGCTTTTCAGCCAATCTTACGCTTACGCCCGCCATAGTTACTGCAGCGGGCATAGCTCTGGATCAGCCCCAATGACACTATGGGTTAAATTTTAGCTCTTAGGTCCCCCGCCTGTTTTAAGTATCCCAAGCCGCCCGAAGCCTTAATCCAGCTCTGGTACTGCGCATGTGCAGTACTATTTTCCAGTAGACTCCATACATAGCATATGGAAGTCTGTAACCATTATTAAATATGAATGTGGTCTTATGGTTCTAATACAAGCTAGGAACAAAGGAAATAAACAAATGTGATTTTTTACAATTGTACAATGGGATTTGTAGATTATTTAAAATTATTAAAATTATTATCCATGCTATGAAGTGCTGACTGCTTTTGCAGTTTAAATCCGGCATCCTACCTACGTTGCAGCATAATTTTGCTGTTTGCAATTCTGCAATTTAATAATTGTAAGAACTTTTATGTATGTATGTGCAAGTTTTTATATATATAGTGCTTTTTTTTTTGTCATAGAACGCACTGGAACAGAGTTCCGGCACCTTTATTCGACGGATTTTTCACGTTTTAAAAGTTAAAAAAGTTCTGATGATCCACAGCAGTGGAGGGAAATTTTTCAACGCTCCCTTACCTGTATCGGTACCACCGACTTGATTGAACGGAATTACAAGCTCCTGAGTGGATGGTATCGCTGCCCAGTAACACTGTCCAAAATGTACCCGACCCTGGGTGATTTGTACTGGAGATGCGGGGCAGAGAGGGGGACTCTTTATCATATCTGGTGGGAGTGTGCGACTTTGCTGGGCTTCTGGGGCTCGGTGATCAGACTGGCGGAAACAATTGTGAGGCAGCCAGTCCCCAATGACCCCCTATTCTGGCTCTTAAATTGGTCTCCTCTTTTAAAGGAGCTTTCTAAATCTGGCAGCTAAGGCAGTGATCCCCTCCCTATGGCGCTCTTCCTCCCCTCCCACAATACGCAGATGGTTCCAAAAAATTGACTTCTATGCCTCCATGGACGAGCTCCAATCTGACATTGACCAAAGCTATGAGAAACATAGGGACACTTGGTTTGATTGGCTCGAATTCAAATCCGGGGAGGCATATAAGACAATAATGCGTAACCACTAAGATTAGCAACATTCCTCAAATCTTTAGCAAACCCTGACATGACGACCACAGGCTGGCCAAGATAGGCTGGGACAACTGACACACGAGCACACGATATTAGCCGACTATGGATTCCCTTACTATTGAGTTACACTGTTTCAACGCCATCTCGAGTGCAGAACACTATTAGCGTTTACAGAAAACACAGTCAAGACATAGGTCTACAACTCTGGGTTCCGAGACTACCACCCCCCTCCCTTCCCCACCCCCAATCCCTACCTACCCCACTTGCAAAAAATGTTCTTACAACCTTGGGGCTGCTTAAGAGATTTGCATGAAAAAGGCTTCAGTAATGTGAATAGAATTTTGTTCCCTGATATTGTATTTTGCCTATTTCTTTTCCATGTCAATTGATATGTAACACTTGTACCTGTAAAGATGTCTTATTCTGCAATCTGATGATGTGTATAATTTTCCTGATGTTGTTATACTTCAATAAAAACATATAAAACAAAAAAAAAAGTTTTGGTGGTAAAATCATTAAAACGTTGCATGCGGGCTGCTTGTGTGCCGAGTCTGATGCACGCGTACTTCGTCCACACTGGTTGTGATGGCACTGCTCGGCTTGTGGCGCTGTTCAGCTTGTGATTGGTCGTGTGGTCGTGCGTGAGTTGATGTGAGTTACGGCACCTTTTTTCTTACAAAAAAAGCACTGTGTATATATGAAAGTGTGTGCATGTATTTATGTGCATTATATTTAGGATATTATAGTTTCCATGTAAGCGTCATAAAACACAATGCTCTAACCACAATATAAAAAAACCAAATCATAGTCACTACTATACAATACAAACAGCCTTCTACTCTCCACTATACATTTCCCAATTCATCCTAGACACTGCCTCACAATACAAACTATATATCTTAGTGACAGCCATACCATATAGACATTGGGCCAGATCCAGAACAATGCTTGTGAGCGAATTTATGCGTGGCGGAGACGTAAAATCGCCTTTTGGTAAGTACTGCGCATGCGCACCATAGAAAATACGCTCAGTAACGTAATTGTGAACGTATGGGCCATTTACGTATGTGTCACGTAAATACTTATGTCTGGGCGTGGCAATTTTACGTGAGTCCAAAAAGCGTCTGAAATACGTTAAGTAGGCGGGGGTTTGTATTTAAAGTGTACAGTATGGGCGTGCTTAGCTGCGTAAATATGTGTTGCCCATACGTACATGTGTGCGGATCACTGCAGTTACGTTGGCAAAAGTTAAGGTAGGGTTTGAAAAGCGGATCTTGACAAAATACGTACATTCAAGGGGTGTGCCTAGGGGAGTGTATAGAAGGTACGCACATGAAAATACGCTACACGAATAAACGTACGGCAAACGTGGTTCTGGATCTACCCCATTATCCTAATGACCGCTATAACCACAGGCTGGCATATAATACACTATGCAAAAATTCAACATTCTTGTTACCACAATGCAGTTAAAAAAGACCTCCTTGTGGCATGAAAAACAGAAAACATTTATAACCACAATACAAAAAAGCCCTGCCTTGTAAGTGCTTACTGTGTGTATAGTATATATCCATCCAATCTCTCCCCCTTGTATGTATTCATTCTACCAATATTTTCCCCCATGTGTGTCTCCAGCCCCCCAATATTCTCATTATGTTTCTCCCGCCTCCCATCATGTGTCTCCATCCACCCAGTATCCCCATCATGTCTCTCCAGCCCTCCATTAACTCTATCATGTCTCTATAGCCTCCCCATTATCTCCATCATGAGTCTCCAGCCCCCCTCCAGTAATCCCATCATATGTCTCCAGCCCCCCAGTATTTCCATCATATGTCTCCAGCGGCCAGCCATCAGTATCCCATCATATGTCACCAGTCCCCCAGTAACCTCATCATATGTTTCCAGCCTGCCAGTATCCCCCCATCATGTGTCTCCAGCCCCTCAGTATCCACCATCATATGTCTCCTGCCTTCCCAGTATTCCCATTATGTCTCCAGCTCCACAATATTCCAACCATGTCTCTAGCTCCACTAAGTATTCCCATCATGTCTCCAGTTCCCACCCAGTATTCTCATCATGTCTCCAGCCTCCCCAGTGCTCCCAGCATGTTTCCAGCTTCTCAGTATTCCCATTATGTCTCCAGATCCTCTATATTCCCATTATGTCTCCAGCTCCTCATTATTCCCATCATGTCTCCAGATCCCCCTCCCATTTTCTCATCATGTCTCAAGCTCCCCCCAGAATTTCCATCATGTCTCCAGCTCCTCCCCAGTATTATCATCATGTCTTCAGCTACCCCTAATATATTCCCATCATGTCTCCAGCTCCTCAGTGCTGCTATAATGTCTTCAGCTCCTCAGTATTCCCATCATGTCTCCAGCTCCCCAGTGCTTCCATAATGTCTCCAGATCCTCAGTACTCCCATCATGTCTCCAGCTTTCCAGTGCTTCCATAATGTCTCTCCAACCTCCTATTTTACTTTGGTAATGGCTATGTCCCCTAACTTACCCATGCTGCGTCCCTTGTTCCTTCTTTCGCATTCCTTCCTCCGCCGCAGCATTGCTCTCTTCAGGGCCGGACTGGGACTAAAAATCAGCCCTGGCATTTGAAGCACACAGGCCCACCTGCTGTGGGGTTCATTCACAATATTGTTACTCGCAGTTTGGGAGACACATTGTATTATTATTATTATTAATAACTCTTATTTATATGGTGCCACAAATTGTCTGCAGCGCTTTACAAAGAACATTATACATTCACATCAGTCCTTGAATCCAGACTTAAGGAGGAGCTTGATATTAAGGGCCGGATTTACAGCACTGGACGTATTGCATATACATCAGATGTTTACCGTTTTTGACTACTGCGTATGTGTAGTCATTTTTTTACGTAATCTACATATCTTTTCGATACGTAGATTGCGTATATGCGGTTTGAAAGACTGCATAAATGCAATCTACGTATTAAAAAGATACGTAGACATTGCATGCGCAGTAATCAATAACAGTAAACACCAGACGTATATGCAATACGTCCGGTGCTGTAAATCCGGCCCTAAGAGAGGAAAGTTACTCCTTGACTAAAACAAGTTGATTACAGGGAGTCATATTTCGTCTGTTGCAAACAGTATTAGAGTTGAGAGGTGATGTTTCCCAGCCCAAGTCTAAATAACAGTGTGATAGTAAAGCTGGTCAGCATCTGTGTGCAGTAAGCAATTCAAAGATATTTCCCTGCATGCAAAGAATACAATTAACTTGACTCCCCTGCAATCAACATGGTTTTGCCCAGAAGTAGCTTTCCTCTCTTATTTTAAGCTCTTTCTTAAGTCTGGATCCAGCCCTTAGAAGGTTATCAGAGCTGCAAAAGACCATAAAAAGGAAAAAAGTACAAAATGAAAATAAAAGCTATTTTAAGTATATTAATGGAAGACAAACTTAAAAAGCAATAGTTAGACTAAAAACAGAGAATGAGGGTCTTATTAAGGGTGACAGGGCTATAGCTGATCATTTTAACAATAATTGTAACACTTTTGTTCATTAATCAAAAAATAAAGAAAGGGGTAAGGGCCACAGTTAAATTAAAAGCAAATTGACACAGGGGAAGTAATTATAAGTCCTTTCACTGAAGAACACTTTCATGACCCTTACCTCACCTGAAGTCTTGTGACTTAAGGAAAATGTCACGGGGTTTAATATAATGACTAATTCCCCTTTTTTCACTTCACATATGACTTAATATCCAGTATCTGCCACCACCAAGATGGTTTGGACAGAATGTAACGGTCACTGGAAGTTTTAGGTTCTCTTTTAATGCATTCTAACATAATATACTTTATCAGAATTGTCAAACTCAAAATGATCTCTTCATTTACCACTATGTATCATTTAATAACCAAGCTGATCTGACTGTTCCTTCAGCTAAAAGATCCCAAGAAATTAACTAAACTGCACTCTAAAATTGTACACCATGTGGAAGTGTAATATCCTGTCTCGCCCATAGGGACAATCTCGGACATTGTGTAACTCCTGTTCATGAACAGTATCTTGACCTGTCCCTAGGGGCTTCTGTTGAACACTGCTGCTGCTGTTGGTGTTGGAAAAGTATGTCTTTTTTGCAAATGTTACTAAAATATGTGACACACCAGGTGGTGTAAACAAGAGAGTCTTGTATTCTTGCATATAGCCTGCTCTGTTGTCTTGACTTCTGTTTGTATTAATGTAGCCTTGTATTTTTGTATTCAAATGATCTCTATACCCCAGTATCTAGTGTTTTCAGTCACTCCTGCTATATTTTTGGTACTCCCTCTGATTCCTGTTTGTATATGTGCTCCCTAGTGTTTATAGCCTGTGGTTTATCTAGTTTTGCTCCCTGTATTATTGTTATTCTTGTTGCTATTCCTAGCCCACTATTCATTTGTTTTCTCTATTAAGTTGTGTGCACTAATAAACACTGTTGATTTCTTCACTCATGACTGGTTATTAGTGCTTAGCTACACCTGGGGCTGCCTTGCAAGGGTCTTGAACTGCTGGGCTCCTGCCGCACAAGCCTATCCCCTTGCCAAGGCTGATTTTATCCTACATCCAGAGGTCTGGCTTTTACGACTCATACATCCGATTGCCATTTATGATATATAAAAAATCCTGTTCTAGCTACAAGTAAAGTACTTTTTGCAAAAATAACCCCAGAACAGGGCCATAAAGAACAGATCCCAGGCAAATAAAAGGTCAACTCATGTGTTAATACTACTTTATATACAAGATATTGCATCTTATCATGACAAGTAGGTCTTAACAAAGCTCACAAAGCTGAAAGTGGAAAGCTGAAATGGACAAACCAGTGGGGCCATATAAAATGCATCCTAGAATACCGAATAGCTTGAAGGGGTTCTTGTACAACCACTAACATAATTATTCAGCCAGTCACTAGTGACTGGAGTAATTCCATAAAACAGGAAGATCGCAAATGTAATCTCTCTGAATAAAAATAGAAGTAGGGAAGATTTAGCAACCAACAAGTGAGCTTCACTTCAGTAGTATGGAAGGAAACACTGTTTAAAGAACAATTTGTACATCTTGTATCTTAAATTATATCTTAGGTACAGCAAATTGCAGGATCCCAAACATGAAATAACTGGGGGGAGATTATGTCAAACAAGTTTTAATGACTTTTTTTGATTAGATTACTAAAGTAGTATATCAAGTTGGTACTGCAAACATAGCTTATCTAGACTTCAGTAAGGTTATTGGGCCGGATCACAACCACATGTACGCAATCTACGTAACAAAATGATACGTAGATTACATAAAATAGTTACTACGCATGCGTAGTAGCTAGAATTGTAAAATTAGGCACGTATGTGAAATATGATGGGGTTGTGAATCGGGCCCATTGACACTACATTACAGACTAAAATATGGGATTGCACTGAAATAGGGTTGTTTAGATATGATATTAGTTGCAGAAAAGACAAAGAGATGTAGTAAATCCCTTCTGGGGATGGAAAGTTTACCAGTTGACTCCCTCAGGGATCTATACTCAGAGCAGTGCTATTTAATATCTTTATTTATTACACTTGGTATCAAGGGAAAAGTATGGCTTTTTTGCAGATGTAACAGGGTAGATACACCAGGAGCAGTAAACAAGAGTGTGGCAACTACAGTTTCATGCAAAATAGTAAAAATATTCAGTTAGGACACAAAAAAACACCCAAAAATTCAATATAGCATTAATGGGCCAGATCCAGACCTACGCAAATGATATACCCTTGTGCGTAGGTTTAATGAGAGCGTAAATACGAAGCACTCCCTTAGAAACTCCCCTCGGTCGTCCGTATTTATGCCGTCTTACGCCGACCAAACCCTACCCTAACTTTTCTGAGTGTAACCGTAGCATCCATGCTTATTTACGACGCTTAGCACGCCCATACTGTAGGATTAAAATACCTCTCCCAGCCCACGAAGCATAATTTCGGGTTTTGTATGGCTGGCACATTCCTTCATGCGTTGTTACGAAGCTGGTATGCTCAAGCGTTGCCCTCAGCGTTTCTTTGTGTAACATTTGCCGTGTGCATGCGCAGTAAGTACAAATAGGCGCTTTTATGCTTACGAAAAGCGCAAAATCAAGGGCGGGTGTAGGTCTGGATCTGCCCCAATACGCCGGGTGCAAGTGTAAGATCGGCTAAAAAGCCGATCTGTGCATTCGCTGGGCAGATGTTGCCCGGCATAGCTATGGCATTTGTAGCAGCAGCGTAGTAACGCTGGAGGGAGCATACCCCAGCGTTACCACGCTGCAGTTAGTGCAGGTAGGCGGGGGGGGGAGGGTAATGAGGCTGGGAGGACGGTGTTTGCGTTGCAATGCTGCCGTCCCAGCTTATTAACACTCGCTTATGCTGGCTGAAGTTAGGGTAGCCTTGAGCCAGCGTACGCGTGTGTTAATACGTTTGGACAAGGGGAGTGTCGGGGGAGTTCTGCGATGTTACGCTGAGCATTAGACCACTCAGTGTAACATCGTAGCTCTGGATCAGGACCAATGTCACTACATTAGAAACTACTGAGGAGGAAAGAAATCTTGGAATTATTATTTCATGTGACTTAAAGGTAGCCACTAGGCTCACCTGGAATACTGTGCTCAGTTCAGGAAGCTGTATCGCTAGAAGGACATATATATGATAGAAATTGTGCAAGGAAGGGCAAATAAAATGGTGCATGACAAAACACACAGGGCCGGATTCAGAGCTCCGGCCGCAATGCAATTGAGGCCGGAGTTCTGCGAAAATTGCTACTGCGCATGTGCAGTAATTTTGGAACGTAATCTACGTGACTTCTTACAACGTAGATTGCGTACACGCGGTTTTAAAGACGTAATGTACGCAATCTACGTTGCAAGAAGAAACGTAGATTTTGTTCCAAAATTACTGCGCATGCGCAGTAGCACTTTTTGCAGAACTCCGGCCTAAATTGCATTGCGGCCGGAGCTTTGAATCTGGCCGGAGAAATAGGCGATTTTACAACTTATCTAAACACACTCTTACTCCTGTCCAAATTAAACTTTTGGAAAAAGGGCTTTCTTTCTCACCTACCAAGGATTTTGACAGAGCAGAATGGGATAAAGACTTATCCCTGTTTGCTAGGAAACTTCTTCAAAATTTTTTTTTTGCTCTAAAACAGAGTAATGAAATACCAGATATTAATTTTGAAACTGGACAAGAAAGACAAGCCTTAACAGATTTAACTGAATTAATGACTGAAACATCCATGACAAAAGGAACACCCTTTAAGAAAACCTCTACCTTTTCACCAGATCCCAAAATCTGTCCTCAAGTTCAGCTTTTCATTGAACTTAAAAATATGATTTAGATAAATTGACACCTTCACCCTTTGACAGACCTAACCTATCAAAAGATGAATTTATAGCATTAAATATTCTTAAAAGCTTGCATGATGTCGTTTTCAAAAGAGCCGACAAAGGCGGCAACATTGTCATCTGGCCGATCGAATTAAATCAAGCAGAAGCTCAGAAGCAATTATACGAATCAGGATGTTATCAAAGACTGATGACAAATCCCACCAATAAATTTCTCCACAATTATGCGGATATCTTAATGCAAGCCCATAACAATGGCATTATCTCCAAAGATGAATTTTCCTATCTCCAAGTTGAGCATCCCAAAATACACACACTATATTTACTCCCAAAAATCCACAAAAATCCAAACAACCCACCCGGGAGGCCTATTGTCAGGCATAGGCAGTTTGACAGAGAAAGCCAGTAGCTTTGTGGATGCTCATCTCCGTGAACACGTGCTCTCTCTCCCATCCTACCTACATGATACCCCAGACTTATTAAAGAAACTACATGATCTGCAACTTAAACCGAATACTCTACTAGCCAGTTACGATGTTGAGGCATTATATACCAGCATACCTCATGAGAATGGTATAAAAGCCATAGAGTATTTCATTAATATGGATAGAACATCTCCCAAAAATGTATTCTTGATAGATTTATTGAATTTCATACTCAAAACAAATTATTTCGTCTTTAATGACAAATACTTTCTACAAACTAGAGGGACAGCGATGGGCACTAAATGTGTGCCCTCGTATGCCAACCTCTATCTGGGGTGGTGGGAAAGAGAATATGTGTTCAGTGAAAAAAATGACCACTATACCCAATATATCGCAGCTTGGCTGCGATATATTGACGATATATTCATCCTGTGGGAGGGGGACACTGCATCTTTTTCTGAATTCACTGCAATTATTAATGAGAATGATTTAAACTTAAAACTAACCCCTAACATAAGTGATATATACATCGATTTTCTGGATACCACTATTCATCTGAATTCTGAAGGCTCTCTGGATACCGATCTATATTGTAAAGATACAGCCACCAATTCTCTATTACACTTTAAAAGTGCTCATTTCCCTCCCATTCTAAAAGGCATACCTAAAAGTGAATTTTTGAGAATCAAGCGTAATTGCTCAGACAATTTTACGTACAAAACACGAGCTAAAGAATTGGAGCAAAGAGTCAAAGAACGTGGATATCCGAAAAAATACATATCTCATGCAAAAAATACAGTGGACAAACTGGATAGAAGCAAAATGCTATATGATAAACCTATAAATTCCAAACACCCCATCCAGGATGAACAAATTAGAATGATAGGTACTTTTTCTTCTAATTGGAAAGAGATAAAAGAAATCTTTCATGCAAATCAACATATTCTACATCTTGACCCTGATTTACACACAATTCTAAACCAAAATATCCAACTATGTTGGAGAAGATCTAAAAATCTAGGAGACATCCTGACTAAAAGTCACTTCTGCCAGAAACCTAAATTAAGTTATACTTTTACCGGCTCAAAAAACTGTGGCCACTGCAAAGGTTGTACCTATATGGCAGAAACCAAATCTTTTTTAGATAAATACAATAAACATTGGGCCCTGAAAGAACATTGGAACTGTGACACAGACAATGTCATCTATTGTTTATACTGTCCTTGTAATTCCAAATACATAGGAATGACCAGCTGTCCTTTTAAACGTCGACTCTTGGAGCATGTTAATAACATAAAAAATGCTCCAAAACACCAAGAAAAATCCAAACAACTCACTACAGTAGCAAAACATTTTTTTGCTTTACCATAATAACAATGCCCATTTATTAAAAGCCTTTATTATGGATAAAATACATTTAGGCATCCGTGGTGGGGATATCATGAAAGAATTGAAAAAAAGAGAAGCCAAATGGATCTTCTTAATGGGATCCATTATCCATATGGATTAAATGAAAACAATAGTTATCTCGCCTACCTTTAGACAATATGTATCTTCTAACCTTCACGTTATCCTATTCGCTCTTTGTACTTTTATTTCTATTTGACCTCTTTTTCTACACACCACACCCCCCATCATCTTCCATTCACTTTATTAACCCACATTTCTTCACAGCAAAAATTTTTTTTATTGATCCACTCATCACTAATGGTATTCATTTTCATCCTAATTTATTTACCCTAGGGGCGTGGTCTGGACGCCGTGCTGTGAGGACGCATCGCCATAACGCTCCTCACTTAAAACCGATTTTTCGGCGATTAGAACCCCCAGAGAGGACCCTCCTGGCTTTCGAATTCCCTGCTGGTGCCCCAGGACCCCGGACTTGCGGTTTCCGACGGACCGGAGAGGGAGGAGCCGGAGTTTCTTCGGCCTGGGCCGCGGCCGGGCGGCTGGGCCCAGAGCCTCCCGCCATTGCCCTGGAGGGTGGACCTAGTCCCTTCCTGCAGCCTGTGAAGGGTTCCGGCGGGGACCCCCGTCTCCATCCATCTTTACTCCTGCTGGCTGGCGGTGGTGACCTGACGGGACTACCCCCGCACCGCAACACAGAGAGGCGCTCCAGGGACAGCGGACACGTGGGCTGACTTCCTCCATCCTCCCCCCGCTCTGTCTGGTGGGCAGCATCAGGTCAGCAGGGCAGCTTGTGGGACCTACAGCCTGTACATTGCAGAGGGGCCGCCCATATACCCCTGAGGCTTGCTATACAGGCTGTTTGCCATCCTAGACGACCTCCCCCCCTATATTAGCTAAGGGTCTGCATCAGCTGGGAACCACAGTGACGTTTGGATAGCCGTTTGGCCACAGCAGCAGCAGCAGCAGCCCACAGGGCTCAAGCAGAAGCAAGTCTCAGGCTGCAAAAGAACCCAAGCAAAAGCAAGCCCCCGGCGGCAAAAAAACCCCCCCCCCCCCCCCCCCCCTCAAACTTGAGCTGAGCACCTTATTGTAAACCAGGAGCATCATCTCCCTGCTTCCACTGTTCAAAAACTGTCCTGGAGTCCCTTTGTGAATCCCTCACTGCCACCCAGTGGCTACTAGTGGCATTGTGGCTCTCTTACCAATAGTGTAAAATGTAATTCTCACCAGCCTTTAGATGTACCTTAGGGGGAAAAGGTGACAAGCTACGATATTTTCTTACGCTCCTTAGTTCATATACTCCCGCTCAGCTTGTACTTTCATGGGTAAAACGGGGAAGGGGACACCACTGAAGATCTCTAAACCCGCCAAGTCAACCTCTCCACAATCCGATCTTTTACAGTATCTAGCTCCCACCCGCCGAGTTTCCCAGGTCGTGGAGCAACAGGGGGTGCCGCCAACCCCTGTACAGCCGGCTACGGAGATGGCTAGTGGAAGTACTGCCCAGGGATCACCCCACCCTAACAATGACCAACACCCGGAATTCCATGAAATCCTGAAACGTCTAGAATCGATCACCACGAAGCAAGATTTGCAAGATGTTGAAAAACGTTTGAGGGATGCTATGCAGCTCCAGATTTCCGAAATTCGCACTGACCTTTCTCAAGTAGGCGACCGGGTCTCCTCTCTTGAAACGGCTGGAGATGAGATGTCCGCTGCCTTTTCCAAACTTCAAGGACGAATGGACACCCAGGGTAAAGAGTTAAGAGACCTGCAACGCAGGGTGGAGGACCTAGACAACAGGGGTCGGCGCAATAATTTAAGGAGTCGTGGTGTACCCAAAGACGTTCCCGCAGAAGGTATAATAGATACCCTAACAAAAAATTTTAATGAAGTTCTAGAGGCTCATCCGGACAATCGCATACTCTTCGATAGAGCCCACCGTGCGCTTAGACCGAGACCTTCTCCAACAGGCCAGCCGCGGGATATCATTTGCCAGCTCCACTATTACCGTGTCAAAGAGGAGATCATCGACAAGGCCAGATGGAAGGAGCAGCTTGCTTTCAACGGAGCCCCCATCCAAATCTTTCAGGACCTTTCTTGGTACACATTACACCAACGTCGTCTCCTTCGACCACTGACCGACGAACTTCGCCGTAATAACCTGAAATTCCGCTAGGGCTTTCCCTTTAGTGTCCAAGTGGTCCACAAAGGGAAGCTTTCTACTCTTCAGGATCCAGAAGGCCTGACGTCCTTCTGTAAGGAATTGGGGTTACCCAAGGTCTCTATCCCCGAATGGTCTTCCTCGTATAACACGGATCCTTTGCCCCCGCTTCCACAACGGCCTCCATGGCAACAACACAAGACCCAGAACCGGCGACAACATCCTCCCTCAGAGGCAGCAGCTCGGGATCCGGACGTCACCTGAACTCTGCAGCGGTGTCTTCAATCCCCCACACCGAAAGAAGGAAGTCATGAGACTGTGTGTATGTCTAAGCCAGCTTAATGCCCTGCCTGATGGCCTTGTAGACTTCCCTTTAAATTGGCTCTCCATATTCTTTCCTATATTGTTGACACTCTCACCCTATAGCCCATAGGCGACACCCATGACCCCGGATGCATGCGACTTAGAGTGTTGTTTTTTTTAGTTAGACCGCATGCAGAGTTATCTCAGGGCTGTAGTTAATGTTAATCTCCTGGGGCAATGGACTAGACCCCCCCCTCCTTTTGGTGTTGGGCCTTGGCCTATGGTTGTTATGTTCCCTCCCCCGGTTCTACATATCCCTATCCCCCTCAA
>WWET01004744.1:90773-114589 GCA_011038615.1 Limnodynastes dumerilii | reverse complement strand
TAGCTGTATAAAAAGCTATGAAATTCCATAGACAAAAAACCTTGCGGTTTAACATGTCTGATTAAGGTTTCTTGCATTGACACAAAACATTGAAACCTTTAAAACTTTACCGTTCAAACGCCAAAAGCAATGAAATTACGACATTAAGGCTGGAGTCTTAATGGACATGTTCCTTAAGCAATACAGACATGGTACGCTTAACAGGTGACCTTGACCTGTCTCTTACAACCACTACATTACTCAAACATCAGGTCATGCCAGTGTTGCATGAAACCTAATTGCAAGAAGTACATTTTAAAACCAATTATAGAATACATATTGCACCTAACCAGAGAAAACACATGGTAGACACAGAATTGGGTTGTTGTCCTAAGTGCAAGCAGGCTAATGCTAACATTCTCCTTAATGTTTAGACATGCAGGAAATTATTTGGCACAAAATATTAAAAGGCTTATTCAGCAATCAGGCCCTTATCACCCCAAAGCAACGACCCAAAAAATTTAAATATTATTAATCCACACAAAATAGTGATTTATTGTGGCTTAAGCAAGGGAGTCATGTCATTGTATCTGTGATCTGTTGTGTCGTTTAACTAAAAAAAAACATTAAGATTTACATGTAAATAATTATGCATATCATAATACACCTTACATGCGTAGCGTGCTGCTACCTTATATGTTTAATTAGTTTAACTAAATTTTGGCCCATGTTTAGCATAAAATTGTTTAATAAATTTACACAAAGTTTATTAATAACAAATAACAAATTATAAATTATAAATCTAGCTTAATCAATATTTAAAAAAACATCCTAATACTTACAATTGTTTGTCACCCTTAGTGCTCTATTTACATAAAAGTTAAATTTGCTATGAATGCAGCTCATCCAGGTTTGTATGTCCTTGCTGCGAGCCTGAGATCGACATTCATAGCATTTACTAAAACTTACCCTCTGCTGGCTGTCCCGTGATGATATTCAAGCTTTTTGCAGTCATCACAGGATGCCTTCGTCTGAATAAAGTCCCGTCGAAGGTCTGCTCATGCGCAGAGTCTCTTTTCTGGGACTTAGTAAAAATTAAGCCTGGGCTAGAGTAACACTGCACATGAACAGGCTCTTCATGTCAGGACCGGCAGCTGCGGGCAGACACATCTCCAAGGGAGGTAAGTTTTTAAACCTGTTCTGTTTTTTTTTTTTAATCTACTATTTGCATATATTCCAGTGGTCTCCTCATATATAATCCCCCTTTTCCTCCCCCTAATAACAGCTATTAGGGGGAGAAAAAGGGGGTTATGTGGGGAGATCGCTGGAATAGAAGCCTCAAAGCCAGTCTGAGCTGGCATCAGGGCCGCCTTCAGAAATTGTGGGGCCCTGAACTGACAAAATATGCAGGCCCCCTTCCCCACCAAAAAAAAATATATATATATCAAGCCTTTGAACATGTCAATCATGCACTGGATTTATGCGGCACAGAGATTTTTTTTTAATAGTTTAAAAAATAACAGATTTTTTTAATAGTTTAAAAAATAACTGATTCTATATTATAAGGTGTAAGATCCATCTCAGTAACAGAATCAAGTCCTGCACTCCTCTGTGGGACTTTAAAAATTCCACATTGTCAGGTGGTGCGTGCAGTGAATACAGACGCTGACGTGACCCCAAGGTCGCGTCGGCGTCTGTATTCACCGCACACACCCCCTGCTGTGATGCCTGCGACCAGGGGCGGCCCTAGGGTTTGCGGGGCCCTAGGCGAGGCCCCCCCCCATCTCCCCTCCGCAAAAAAAAAAAATGTAAGTTTTATTGAATTTTTTTTTTTTTTTTTTTTTGCAAGCCTGGCGGCACTGCTGTACTGGTTGCAGGCTGGGCCTTTACTTCCCGGGGACTGTGTAATCGCATGCACAGTGCCTGAACTCCTGCGTTCAATGGCGCTGTGTTGCCATAGCAACACATACACAGTGCCTGGACGCAGGAATCCAGGCACTGTATGCCATTACACAGTCCCCGGGAAGTAAAGGCCCAGCCTGGAACCAGTAGTGTTTTTGAGATTTGTACTTGGTGTAAGGCCAAATACTACCCTTAATGCGCTTATCACTTTCAGTATCTTAGTACTTTTAAACACAAATAAATAATTACATGAAATTTTCTTGCATGATGATAGTGACGGGAAAAAGATATTTAAATCAAGTAGCAGTATTTGGAGGGTTAATTCAAATAAGTAATGCACGATATTGGAAGAAAAAGTATATATAAATCAATGATCTATGATAATAGAAGTGGTAATTTAAAGTTCAATACTGACAGAGAGTCCGTGGTGGTTTTGAATCTCAGAAAACTTTCGTTTGCTGAAGCAGTTCTTTTGAAAGTGACAGTCAGTTAAATTGAAGCAGATACATTGTCCAAGCCGATGGATACAGTGTTGCTTTAAATAAGTGGCAAAAGCGAAACACTCACCGTCCTGATGTATAGGTATTTTGCAGAGGCTGTGCGTTTTCTTTTCCTCTCCTTATGCAGCTGCAGTGTAGATTGTGTAGCGTGCCTGCCGACAGAGTTGCGGGTGCTAGCCGTGCTTCTGGGCCAGGTTTGCTTCTACTCTGATGCGCTGAGTTCCAGCTGTTCCCTGTGTGATCCTTCACCTCAGGTCCGGATCATCCAGGGGGAGGGCTGGGTTTCACCTTACAGTCAGGTATGCAGCAGCGGGAGATATAAAAAACGCGCCAGTTTGGGGCAATTAAACCTTTTAACACAGGAAAGATTCAGTATTCTGCAGGTATTTTACTCACGTGTAAAAAAGACATTATTTCAGATGTCTATATCAAGCGTTTTTATTGTATAAAAACAATAGTAGTGCCACCAACGCGTTTCATCTAATAATTAGACTTCCTCAGGGTGATAATGATGTGGACAATAGAGGGGTATTTATGGACAGTGGGTGGTAATTAGTTTCAGCCAATGAAACGTAAGGTAAGCAGAAAAAACACATTTACAACAGGAAAATACAGGAAAAATACATTTTACGTCAGAACACAGTATATACAGCATTGTTTTGGTTTTAAATAGTACATATATGTTTTCTATTAATTTAAGGGACAATTTTGTACTTATTTTTATTTATGAAAAATAAAAGGAACAAATGAAAAACAAAATCAGAATAAAGAGACATTAAATCTGCCGTTTTTTTGTGTGTGTCGTTTTTCTCCCTTATATGTACCGATTCTTTGTTGGAAATTGGTTAGGGACAATTATTCTGTAAGCTTAAGTGTATTAATTTTTGGACTTAGGGAAGTGGTATGCCCAATATTCGTTTGCTGCATGTTGTCTACATGCAGCAGGTGTGTGTATGTAAATGGTGCTGATCCCAGCATCATATTTTGTTGATAGTATATAAAGAACAGTTTGTATAAGCAGGGGGAATTCAAGAAAAAAAAAAGGGGGGGGGGATTTCAGGCAAAAAACATATTGGGTCCGGAAGGGGTATAAGTTACATGATTTCGGTTTCGCCTTGTGCATCCATAATTTCTGTTTGTTCAGAGACAATATTGTACTTAAAGGGAAAAGAAGAGTGAAAGATAGGGAATCTTTTAAGGTCCAGACATTTTTCTAGGGATGGAAGGAATTTAGAGAAAAGCTGCTAGTTCAAAGTCTATGTTCAGGCCGTCAGGATTTAGAGTTTTTAGGTTGTAGATCCAGCGGCTTTCGGCTTTATTTAGAGTTTTGTTGATATCTCCTCCTCTCCAGTTTTTATTTATTTTTTCTATTGCGTGGAATTGTAATTTTTCTGGGTTTTGGTTGTGAAAGTCCTTATAGTGTTTGGAGAGACTGTGATTATCTTCTCCTTTGATGATGTTCCTTATATGCTCCAGTACTCTAATTTTGAGTTTTCTTGTGGTTCTTCCTACATATTGCAGACCACATGGACATGTAATGAGGTATATTACGTTTTTACTGTTACATGTGGTATTGCCTTTGATTTTATAGGAGTTCTTGTTGCTTTCAAATTTGGTGGTTGGTGTTGTGCTCTTTTTATGCGTAGTTTTACACGCCTTACAATGTCCACAGTGGTAGAACCCTTCTTTATTTGTATTAAGCCAGGTTCTTATTGTGTTTTTATTTTTCTTGAATTCGCTTTGGACTAGTTTTTGTTTTAGTGTTGGAGCTTTTCTAAATATGACTTGTGGTTGTGGTGGTAATAGGTTATTTAGTCCTTCATCTCCTTCATCATACACACACACACACACACACACACACACACTATGCCCCCTTCATCATATACACACACACACACACTGTGCCTCCTTCATCATAAACACACACACACACACACACACACACACACTGTGCCCCCTTCATCATATACACACACACACACACACACACACATACTCTCCTCCTTGACTAGTAAAATGCTGATAGTTATTTGGTTATTAAAAATTAACAACCCACAATTCTTATGTTATCACTCTGGCTCTGGAAAAGCAGAAGAAAGTCTCAGCTCTCTTCAGACGGCAGCCAGGGAGGTCACATGACACCCTCTGAGAGAAAGTTCCTCTCACAGTGTGAGTCATTGCTAGAGCTGAAGACTTCCGTCTCTGTGATGACTCATAGGCTTGACTGACAATCTGTCAGTGTCTGAGCCGAGGATCTCTGGAGGGGAAAAAAAAACCAAGCGATTTTTCTACTAGTGTCCTGGGCAGGACAGAGAGGAGGCCTGGGGCTATCCTGGGCCCCCTCTCTGTCCGGGCCCGGGACACTAGGCCCGGCTGTGTCCCCCCTGATGGCGGCCCTGGCTGGAATTATTTTAATTCCCAGAGTGGAGTGTAAAATTGCACTCTGAGAGGTATATTTACTAAAGTCGCTTTTTGCAAGCGATTTCAAATCAGTCACGCCTCTATTTTCCCACGATTTTTTAGTTAAACTAACCAATGATTTTTAAACGTGATTTTTAAGCGCCGTCGATTTGCATAGATTTTTCAAGGGGTAAATTGCTGTGCTTTTCTATACAAAAGCACAGCGATTTTCCATTGAAAAATCCAAGTCGCTTTGTGTGTATTAAAAAAACAAATAAACAAGCGCAGCATGGTTTTAAGGCTTAGCATGGCTGCGCTGATAGAACTACAAGGCTCAACATTGCTGAGCCTTGTAGTAATATCTGTTACACGATGCAGGAGAAATCCTAGCAGGGTTTGAAGTTCCCCTTCTGGGTTAATGTGCCTGGTTTCCCCCAGCTGTCTGTTAATTAGTCTCCATTGCCAGAACTTGTTGCTGATTGGTGGGAGGTCCTTTAAATAGTTGTGCCTGGGAAACTCGGGCGTTGGCTATAGCGTCTGGTTTATTCCTGCATCTGACTGAGTTCTGATTGTGTATGCTCCTTGTGCTCCTGCCTTGTATTTGTTTTTGTGTTTTTGCCCTTTGTACTCCCATTGTAACCCTTGCCTGCCTCTGTCGCTTTGTCTGCCCTGTCCATGGGTCTCAGTGCGTGGCACGAGTAGCTTGCTGCTCGCGCCAGCAGCTGGGCTCTCCTGTCCAGTACAGAGTTCCTCCTTACTGAGTGTTTGTGAGTTCCCATCTCTCACCCCTGTACCTGGCCTGAGTATTCCATCTCTCAGTTTTGTGTTCTGCCTGTATTTTCCATCTATACCGAGCGTTGTTCTGCTGTGTTTTATCATCCTCACAGTTTGTTTATTCCCTGCGTGGTCATCACTGGAGTGTATTATTCCACTGTTTTATTCATCTTACAGTGCAAGTTACCTTGCAGCTTGCTGGACCTTGGTTCTGGGTCCCTGAGCTAGTCTCCTTGGTGTTAGCTATCTGCCTTGTGTATTGTGTGCGGGTTCCAGCCTGTCTTCTTGTATGCCTGGGTTCCTGCCTATGATCTTGTATGCTCAGGTCTATTTCCATCTCTTTGTTACTTCCTGCACTGGTCTATTGTCTTGTGAGCACGGGTTCCTGTGGATTCGTTGTTGTACAAGGGTTCCTGGGTATGAGTCAGTTCCAGTGCTGGTACCTATGCTGCAGTACCTCTTGAGGGCTATTGCCGGGGGCCGCAACCTACCAGCCCAGCAGCCCAGACTATCCTCACCATCAGAGGCTCTAGTGAAGACCTGGTGCTGGTACAGACTCCGCTCCCCGGTGAGAACCCTCCTGGCTGACTGTAACAATATCAGCATCAGCATGTTAAGCCTTCTAAGCATGCTGCGCTGTAGGCGGGGGAAAACAAATACAGTGTCAAACAAATCAGACAGAAATACATTTAAATAAATGTGTGCATAAAATAAACATTTTTAATCCCTAATATTGCCCCCTACTCTGAAGAATCTTGTCAGCTTGCTTGAAGAAGATGTTCTGGTCCTTCCTTCTGCTCTTCAGCCTCTTCTGGCACTTGCCCCGACAACAGGCTCCATCCTCTTCTTATGCGCTGCTACTAATGACCATGCGGTCAGTAGAGGGCACCGTTTTATAGAAAATATGACGTCATTTACATTAGTGGGCTCTAGTGAGCGCTCTATTGTTTATGACTTCATAATTTCTAAAAAAGGGTGCCCCCTAGTGTCCGAATGGTCATTAGTAGTGGCGCCCAAGAAGAGGACGAAGCCTGTCATCGTGGCAAGTGCCAGAAGAGGTCAAAGAGCAGAAGGAAGGACCAGAACATCTTCTTCAAGCAAGCGGACAAAATTCTTCAAGCAACAGGAGAAAATTGACTGCAAAGAAATAAGAAACTACAAGCAACTATTTCCAAGAATGATGACAGCTAAACGGTGAGTCTGAAAGATTTTTTATTACTTTATGCAACACAATTTAGTTTACAAGTAATTTAATACAAAACAGTGTGGCCACCTGTAGTAATTTTACAGAGTAGGGGACAATATTAGTGATTGAAAATGTTTATTTTATGCACACATGTATGTAAATATATTTCTGTCTGATTTGTTTGACACTGTATTTTTTTTCCCCGCCTACAGCGCAGCATGCTTAGAAGGCTTAACATGCTGATGCTGATATTACTACAAGGCTCAGCAATGCGATGTTTGCCTGGTCGATTTTGCTAAAGGCTAAAGTCCCGGGTCTTTGCCTTTAGTGAATACGGCGATGGCATAATCGCCAGCAAAGTCTCGGGACTTTGGTCTTTTTTGGCAAAATCGACTAATAAATATACCCCTGAGACTTAGTAAATAGAATGAAGCGTTAGCCAGCACTGAAAAGAATGGGCCGACGAGGTCATGCTGTATTTACATAGATCGCCATGGAAACTGCAGTTTTCCATGGTGATCCATGCTTTGTAAATAACAATAACTTTGTTTTCATGTGCTAATGCCCGTTTTCACATGAAAAAGGGCATTAACGTATGAAATTTTTTTTTGTAAATAGAACTCTTAGTCTGCTATGTGGAACCTTATCCTCCTACAACACCTCCTGCTCCACCTTATGAAGGCTTACACCTAGGGCCTCATTCATTAAAAAATATTTTTTGATGCGATTTTACATCGCGGCACATCGCAGCGATTTTGGGGCGATTTTTTTTTTTTAATTGTTCAAATTCATTAACCAGCGATTTGTTTCAATCACAGGCCATGCTCCGCGATGTTTAAAGGGCTTAATCGCGGTGATTTTCATTAGAAAACCACAGCGATTAGCCCTTTAACTAATCGCAGAAAATCACCTGACATTGGAAGAAACCTAAGTGCTGCATGGCTGCAAGCCGTAGCCATGCTGTACTGATGGAACTACAAGGATCAGTTGTAATCATGCAGTGCTGCGTGTACAGTGTAAAAAAAAACAAAACGCAAGACATAAATGAACTCCTACATTGCAAAAATAAAGTATGCATGTAAAAAAAATATTTTCCTAACTAACAATGTACCCTACATGAGTGCACTTACCTCGAGATGACCACCTAAGGTAAGTGCACTCATGTAGGGTACATTGTAAGTGAAGTGTGTGCAATGTATCGTGTGTATAAAATATAAAAAAATATTTTTACACTCACAAAATATTTTTACACTCACCATTTGATGTCCGCATCTTGGGAAGCCTTCAAATGTTCTTTATCATATGTCTTCTAGTCTTTTCTTGCAGCTTGGACCATCTTCTCCTGTTGACACGCAGCTGAAGATGATCTTTTCTCCATCGCGGCATCTTCTTATGACTATCAGGTCGCTAGGGGGCACTGTTTTTATACTACAGGTGACGTCAGTTACATTAGTCCTCTACTGTTTCTGACGTCACCTGTAGTATAAAAACAGCGCCCCCATGATCTTACACACATAACCTGCAGCAACCAATGGGAGCCTGCTCAAGGGAAGCACATGACGTGGCTACCCAATCTTGGGCAGGCTATTTAAATTCTGTGCACTGATCTCTGAAGTTAGTCCAGCCTGCCTGTGCTAATCCAGTCCAGCCTGATTGTGCTAATCCAGTCCAACCTGCCTGTGCTAATCCAGTACAGCCTGCTGTGCTAATCCAGTCCAGCCTGCCTGTGCTAATCCGGCTCAGCCTGCCTACGCTGACCTGTCCTGCCACCCGACAAACATCAAGGACCCCTTTCTCTCTAGCCTGTCTCATCAGACCCAGTCTAGCCCAGTGTGATCCAGTATGGTGCACACCCCTTGGAACCTGTGACTAATTCAGATTCTACCAATACTGTGACAGTTTGTTCTGGCCCAATGAATCAGTCCGGGCAAAACTCCCAGGGGGGTTCTTTCGAATATAATATTTTGGAGAGGATCCAAATACAGGAAGCCACTATGGTCCAAGTAGCATCCTGCTTGCAGCAAATTAGTAATCAAATAGGAACTTTTCAACAGATCATGATGGCCCTTGGCCAATCAGTCGCCACGGGCCACCGTGTCAGTTTCTAGTGGGTCTCAGATTCCATTGTCAACCCCAGTCAAATTCGATGGAAATCCTGTACACTTCCGGGGATTCCTTAATCAGTGTAAATTACACTTCGAATTACAACCAGAAAATTTCCTGTCTGAGAAAGCCAAAATTGCCTATATAATCTCTTTGTTATCTGGTAAAGCCCTGGCCTGGGTCTCGCTGCTCATGGAATAATCCAGCCCGATTCTCTCCACTCTCACAGATTTCTTGAAGACCTTCCACACTATTTTTGATGAACCTGGGCATACAGCTTCTGCAGCTTCTGATATACTCCGGCTTTGCCAGAAGGACTTGTCAGTAGGAGAGTATGTCATCCAGTTCTGTACTCTTTCTTCAGAGCTTTCTTGGAATGAGGAGGCTCTCATGTTGGTCTTTCAAGAGGGACTGTCGGAGCGAATCAAAGATGGTCTATTATCTTGCACCACTCCCACCACACTCGCTAATTTCTACCTGTATACATATCAACATCCTTCAACAGGGGAGATGATCCAAAAGAAAGAAGACGGCCAACCCAAGGCTTTCCATCTCCCCTCACCCCAAGTCTCCAGCCACCTCGATGGAGGAACCAATGCAATTAGGGAGATCTCGTCTCTCTCCCAAAGAAAGGCAGCGTAGGATTAGAGATAATCTCTGCTTTTATTGTGGTGACTCTGAGCATACCCGCCTGCAATGTTCTAAACGTCCGGGAAATGGCCGCTCCTGACTGGCTCCGTGGAGGTCTGTTCGGGAGTACCCATTCGCTCATTGAATCACTGGGACTGTTTAATTCCTTTAAATCTAGTTCTGGGGAATTGGCACACCAAATTCCATGCTCTTTTGGACTCTGGGGTTGCAGAGAACTTTATTACGACTCGGGTGGTAAAAGAATTTGAGATTCCTGTTAAAGCACTTCCAGCTCCCACGTATCTCTCCACGGTAGTAGGCAGCTGTATTCCTGGCGGATCCGTATCTCATCGTACTCTTCCACTGACACTCAACATCGGGGCGCTCCATTCTGAAACCATTCAACTCTTAGTGCTCGCTGAGGCTACTTCCCCTCTCATTCTTGGCTCCATTCCCGCAACCCTCATATACATTGGGTTTCCTCTCAGATCCTCAGTTGGGGTTCCTGCTGCTTCAAGAATTGTCTTCCCAGAATTGTTCCCCAGTGTCAAGTGAGACTCGTCAAAAACCCCAGATTCCAACTTAGTATCAGGATTTTTCCTGTCTGAAAGCAGCTGACAAATTACCGCCTCATTGACCCGTCCCATCGATTTGGTTCCTGGTTCCACACCTCCTCACGGTCGAACCTATCCTCTGTCCATCCCAGAGACCTACATTGCTGAAAATCTAAAACGGGGCTTCATTCGACCTTCCACATTTCCTGCCGGAGCTGGATTCTTTTTATTAAAGAAAAAAGATGGGGGTCTACACCCCTGCATTGACTACCGGGGTCTCAATAACATCACCATCAAGAACCAGTACCACCTAACCCTTATCTCTGAGATGTTCGACCGGATTAGAGGGGCTCAAGTATTCACGAAGTTGGATTTTCAAGGGGCGTATAACCTCATCAGGATCCGTTCCGGGGATGAGTGGAAGACCGCGTTTAACACCCTAGACGGACACTAAGAGTACATCGTGATGCCCTTTGGGCTCAGCAACGCTCCCGGCTGTGTTCCAAAACTTCGTAAACAAAATCTTCTGAGACCTGCTCAACCAGTCGATTGTGGTTTACCTAGATGACATTCTTCTCGACTCTAGATGAGCATCGCATCCAGGTCAGAGAGGTCCTATCACGTCTTCAACAACACCAACTGTATGAAAAGTTAGAGAACTGCATTTTCGAAACCAAAGAGGCCGCTTTCCCTGGGTTCATCTTGTCCGGTTTTGAACTCCATATGGTTCAAGCCATCCTCGACTGGCCTCAGCCTACTACCACCAGAGGTATTCAATGGTTCATCAGGTTCACTAACTTTCACCGACGGTTCATCCAAAACTATTTAACCATCATGGCACCCATCACCTCATTAATCTGGAAAGGGGTCGATCCATTCAAATGGCCACCTGAGAGTTCTTCTGCCTTTCTGCGCCTCAAAGAAGCTTTCTCCTCCACACCTGTTCTTCATCAACCTGTCCTCTCCTTGCCTTTTCTAGTGGAAGTGGACACCTCTTCTGAGGGTTGTTCGGGCCATACTGTCCCAAAAGGTTTCTGATGGGCAAATCCACCCATGTGCTTTCTTCTCATGCAAATTCCAGCCCATAGAAAGGAGCTACGCCATTGGCGAGAAGGAGCTCTTGGCCATAAAATTGGCCCTAGAAGAATGGTGTTACCTCATGGAAGGAGCTGTCCATCTGTTTACGACCACAAAAACCTGTTATAACTCTGGTCCGCTCGCTGTCTCAATCCTCGCCAAGCCAGGTGGTCCTTATTCTTTTCCCGATTCAGTTTTGGTACCAAAAATCTTAAGGCGGATGCTCTCTCTCTCGCTCCTTTTCCACAGAAGATTCCAAGGAGGAGAAGCTTCAACTGATATTGAACCCCATCCAGATTGCTGCCGCTCAGCTTACCAAGCCTCCCCCTCCTGGTAAGATTTTCGTTCCTCAGGCTCTCCGACGGAAGATCCTGTTGTTGGCTCATGCTTCTAGATTTTCCGGCCATGTCGATATCAAGAAAACCCAAGCTCTCCTCAGCCGAGACTATTGGTGGCCCACTCTATGCCAGGACACTGCCGGATTCATCAATGCTTGCACACTCTGTGCGCAACATAAAATCTCCCATAGAGCACTTCATGGACCATTACAACTTCTCTCTATTCCTAGGGCTCCTTGGAGCCACTTGTCGATGGACTTTGTGACAGACCTTCTACTCTGTGACAAGTTTTATACGATGTGGGTCATAGTGGATAGGTTCTCTAAGATGTCCCACTTTATTCTGCTCTGGGGATTACCCTCAGCTCTGGTCCTCTCCAAGCTCTTCGTTCAGCATATATTCCGCCTTCAAAGAGGGGATCATTTCTGACCGTGGGGTTCAATTCACGGCAAGATTTTGGAGAGTTCTATGTTACAGTTTGGAAATCAAGTTAAAGTTTTCTTCTGCATATAATCCTCAGACCAACGGGCAGACTGAAAGGGTAAATCAGGATCTGGAAACCTTCATTCGTCTTTATGTTGCTTCCTCTCAGGATGAATGGGTGAACTTGCTGCCATGGGCGGAATTTGCTCACAACAATCACTATCACAAATCCCTAGAGACCACTCCTTTCAAGGTTGTGTTCGGACGTCATCCTAAGGTTCCACCATTCTCAGCTCTCCCTGCATCCCAAGTTCCTGCCTCCGAAATTGCCTTGAAAAAATTTTCTGAATCTTGGAAGAGGGTTAAAACTTCCTTGTTGAAGACTTCTCGGCACTACAGTCTAGCCCTGCGTGATCCAGTATGGCGCAGGAGTCATCAGTCTCTCTCACTACCTGGAGCATCTCACTCTGATCCAGTGCCTCATTACTACCCCCTGGCCCGTCCTTGCTCTTATGCACAAGCATCATCTCCGGCCTCCCAGCTTCCTCTATAACATCCTCTGTCCTACACACCCCTTGGAACCTGTGACTAATTCAGATTCGACCAAGACTGTGACACTTTTATAGTACTAGAAGGCACAGCATGGCCTGGAACACATGGCCATGCTGTGCCTTCTAGTACTATTAGCGCATGCATGCTAAGGGTTCTTAGCATGCTGCGCTAGACGTTTTGCTTAGGAAAAACACATGTAAAAAATGTTGACGTGTTTTGCAGCTAAAGTGTGTGGCGCTTTCTATGACACTCACAGCAGGTGTTTTTATATGGCGCTTTTTAATAACAAGTCATCCAAGATTTTACTAAGCGATGCTTAGTAAATCCAACAATTGCTATGTTTGACACAGAAAATATCGACATGGCGATTTTTTCAAAGGCAAAAGTCCTGGGATCCTGGTCGACTTTAGCAAAATCGACTTCAGTAAATGGAGCCCAAAGAGTACAAAACAATGGCCCTGTGGAATTACAGTGCCGGTCCTGTGATGGGTAAGCGGCACTAAAGTTTTATCATTAAATGTCATAAGGAAGATGTGAATAAACCTTTTATATTGTTTTATGCCATTTGTATCAATAAAATTGAATTGCACTTAGATAATGTTGCTACAGTGTCTGCCTCTGTTTTTGTCTCCCTTGACTACGGCTGGTGGGTGAGTTCATTACAAACCTGGAGTAGCTGAAGCAAGGCTGACATAAAAAAAAAATTAAAAAATGGGTAACTCACACTGAGGCTGAAGGATAGAGACACAGAGGACATGAGGAGAATACTTACTTGAGGATTCCTGTATTGCTAAAAGTATCGGAGATTATCATCTGAACACCGGTCACTCCTGCCATACAGTAGCGTGAGTACTGAGAGTCTATGCACTGTTTTATCAACACCGAACTACTACTAGACTGTACATTAGACTGGCACTTTCTGCTGGTCCGTTCAGAATGTTAGTGCCCCTGCATTACCCATCACAGGACCGGCACTGTAATTCCACATGACCGGTGTTTTGTATTCTTTGTCTTCAAATACATCACCGCTGCATTAAGTCATCACTATAAACAGATCTGAACTTTTACTATATCAGATAAGTCTACTTTATAATGTGTTTCCACTCTTTATAACAGGGGTTTGGTTGCACGTATGACTATTTGATGTTTTGATGTATAACATCTTGCATAGTATTACATTTTCATTATCATTACAATTCATCTTTATTTTTTGAACTTAAGATTTTTTCCCTAGTGTTTGGTGTTAAGCATTGATGAATTTAGCACTGTAATATTTTTGAATGCTTGTCCTATTGCAAAGTCCAGAGTGTGTTGTGGAAAATCTACCTCTTGAAACACAGGAAACCATTGATGAAAGACATGCTTCCACATAGGAGGAAGACAACCACAGCCCATGAAGATAATGGGGCCTTCATTAGGCAGGACAGAGTAGAACTCCTTATAAATATACTGCATGATAACAGAAACCATATGGCTGAATTGGTGGAGCATGTGGCCAATATATTTAATTTGTTTTTCTAATGCCCGACAACCAGCCCCTTCCCCTGCCCCATGAATGTCCCCTTCACCTGCTCCATGACTGTCCCCATCACCTGCCCCACGATTGTCCCCTTCACATGCAACACAACTGTCCTCTTCACCTGCACTACAACAGGCACCTACCCACACCCCACCCACTCCACAAGAAACAACCACACTACAAGTCCAACAATGTTATACACCATAGCCTGAACACAATATTTATACATATATTTATACAATATTTATACATTCCACTTCATCTATATACACAACACAATCAACACCTATACAACACTAATACACAATCTCACAAGTCACACAAATATCTTCACGATATCATCCTTTTTTAATGCCCTCAGAACTGACACATTTTTCACAACAACAAACAATATTTTGGTGGAAATTAGCTTCTTCCAAATCTGGCAAAGGACCAAGGCCTTCGGCTTGCTCTGCTGTTCCATCACTTATTTTCTGTTCCTCCCAAGAGACACCATTACGGATTGCTATGTGGTTCAATATAATCTTTTAATTATGCACAGAGCATAATAAATCTAGATACTACATTCAGTGCATAGATAAGTGTTGCTACAGATCAGTGAAGGCACCTTCAGTCCCCTTCTGAAAGCCAATCAACCAACCTGGTGGAATTTAGTGTCGAATTGTATGTAAGCTGTGCCTCCGTTTCTGGTTGAGCAATGAGAGGGAGAAAAAAAGGATAAAGAGGGTATGCCTGCTACGATGGGCTGCTTTCAGAAATAGAGACAGCCAAAAGTTACTTTTCGGCAGTCTCTATTTCGAATATGGAGACTTTTTAGATTATTTTTTTTATAAATGGGTGAGTATGCCAACAGCTGACAGCTCCAGAGAGGTGAGTAACCTCTCCAAGGACTTTTAGTGTTGGAGGGGGTTAGGGTTAGGCCCTTGTAAAGGGAGGGTTAGGGCCATAGAAGGGGAGGGTTAGGGTCAGGCTACGAGCAGGGGGGTCCTAGGTTTAGGCTATAGAGAAGGGAGTATTAGGGTCAGGCTAGGGAGAAGGGAGGGTTAGGGTTAGGGTTAGAATTAGGGGAAGGGTTGGGGTAGTTTTTAGCCTTACCTTTCGGAGCAACATGTTCGGTGCTCCAGGGATCGATTACTATGCCTCATCGAGGCATAAGCAATTGATATCCCAGCTAGTTTCAAACTGGCTGGGAGAGAACGACCCTATCGAAATAGGGCAATCCTTATCGGGGACCCACACCCTCACCTATATAGTTTACATTACATTTTTTTGTTTTTCTAAATTTCTATGTCTATCGTGCTCGCTCTCTCTCTCTCTCTCTCTCTCTCTCTCTCTCTCTCTCTCTCTCTCTGTTTCTTTCTAATCTCTATAATATCAAAGATAGTTAGCTAATATAACGTTGTGATATAATAGCTTATGTTGGCAAAGTGTAACATAGATGAACAAACATTTTTGATTGTGTTTAGTGTTGGACATTACATGCAATTTTAAATTATTCTAAAACATAATGTCATGGTGAACAAAAAATACAAAATGCTAAGTTAAATAATGTTCATGTGTCTACAAACAAAAAAAAACTTGGAAATTAAATCATGCTAATAACAGTAAATAATAAATAACACATTGTAAAATATGTACAAACTCACCTAATTACCTACTTATTACCAGGCATAAGTAAAACCATATGTTAATCTACTATTTAATATTTGCCACATAGTGCAGTTGCGCATGACATATGAGTCATATGAACAGCTTGGGAAACTTGCAACTACACATAGAATAAGAAGTGAGGCATCACATAATAACCATTGCATTTATTGATTGGAATTACTTCCTGTTGTAATAAATATGGGTGTTTCTGCAATGAGCAACAATGGGAATTTGTGTGCCATCAACGGGTAGCTATGAAATGCTTAAAACTAGCAATGGTGTAAAAGGCTTGTGTTTGTTGCAAAAGGGCTTCCTCATCCATTGGCATATGCACAAAAAGATACATTTGCCGCAGGAACGACTTCGTCACCACCTTTAGCACAATACAAAATGATGCCTGTGACATTCCTGCGGTAACCCCCATATGTGTCTGAGAAGTACCAAATGCACAGAACTGTAACACCGCTAAAAGCTTAGTTAGAGGTGGTATTGCTGTGGGAATGCTTAGCAATTTGCAAAGTTTCCAAGATTATATGAGGTGTCAGTTAAAAGCGCCTGTGCACCTCTGTATCACACATCCCAAATTAATTAACACGGGTGCGGAAGATCCTTGGCCTGCTCGTGTGTCTCTGCCTCTGAAGTTCTCTGCCATTCTTATTTTGTGTTGGCTTTGGTTGAGCCAATGATAACAATGTATGTTAGGAAATATAAAAAAAGGGGTTTGACTCATGTCCAAAGTGACAATTAAAATTAATGTACAATGAAATATTATCAAATTAAATTCACACACACACACACACACACACACACACACACACACACACACACATGAAAACAGACACACAGACACACAGACTGACCTAACAGAGTGAAGAAGAAAATACACAAATGATTCACTCACAATTTCTGCATCTATCATTTGTATCATATAATACCTTAACACCTTCAAAAAAATTAACAACATTAGCAGACTATTAAGCAAAAACAAAATAGTATTCACTATTCTTAAATGGTTTATAAACAAAAAAATTGTATAAATAGAAACATCATATAAAAACATCATGAAAACATGTTTGAGTTCTGTAGAAATGAACACCATAATAAAAATTGAAAAAGGGTATGCGCACGATAATAAAACAAAATTCACCTTTATGGGTAAAAAGCTTTTTTTGGCATCAAACTTTTCAACTGCGGATATCTGCCTTATTTAAGATCTGTTAAATCTCAGCTGTGTTTGTTTTGTGAAAATGAGTCATGTCTCAGCATGGAGCCATTTTTTAATACAAATCAATGTCAAAAATACGCTTGCACCATGGTTATAGGGGGTGCATTTAAACAAACTGTATGCCATTAGAAATGCGGATGCGGAGGCGCTCAGAGCAGTTAAAAAAACACCCACATTCCTATTAGCATGTCAATACACCACCCATTTATTTATTTTTTTGTACACGGATTCGTAAACTAGTGGAGACGATTAAATAGCATCACATCTTCCTGCTTACTACCAAGAATACACTTCTTTGGCATGAGCAGTGTGCAATTCCGCTATGCATCCATCTAAATTTTGCATGGTTACGCAACTCTGAATCCTGCCCTAAGTGAGGAGGCATAAGACAATGGATTATAAGGTGAAAACTTAAGAGCAGTGAATGGTTGAACTTGTCATGTATACATCTGCTGCCAATAATTAAAGCGAAACAACAACACTTTTACCATGAATGGTAATCACTGAACAAGTGTGTGACATATTATTTTTACCATTTGCATCTTGTCTAAACTTGTTGCTTTTATTGTGGACGGTTGCTCCTTGGACTTTTTACCCTATTGGGCTTCAGATAAAAAGAGGTCTGTGATCATGGGGTCTTTAAATGTGGTCATCATTTTAATGTATTTTATTGGATTGAAGGGCTGTATTCAGACTACCAGACCTATAACATATTTGTCCAAAGTTTAGCGTTTTTACTACTGCGCATGCATAGTAAATTTTTTACATAATCTACGTATCTATTCCTTTTGTAGATTTCGTATATGCTGTTTATTGGCAAATTCCATGGTTGGAGATATCAGAATCCGAATCAATATACCAGTGGTCCTTTATTTTAATAAACATATACATACGTCCCAAGTGTCCCGATTTGAGCGGAACACTCCAGGTTTTTGGGCACTGTCCCGCTGTCTCCCATGCATTTGTCACAGTAGACACTGTCTCTTACCTTCCCCGCGCCTGACCGTCATGTCCTGGTCCCGCCGCATGTGCCATTCTTCTCTCTCCGTCTGTCGACATGCTGAGTACAGCATGTAAACAAACGCCACGTGGGAGCAACGCCGCAGCCTCCGGCGGGCGCGCTCTCCCGATCTCTGTATTATTAATGCGGTCAGGGACTTTCCCTCCCGGCGCTGTCAGCTGCTAGCCTATCAGGGACTAGCAGCCTCTATATAAGTCCACTCTGCCCCCCAGCCAGCGCCGGTTATAGACTCTGTTACCAGTATCTGTGCCTGCCTTTGTTTCTCTGTCCTGCTTTATTGGATTTTATTTGATCACTGATTGCCCCCTGTTATCCAGCCTTGTTCCTTGCCAGCTTCCCTCAGTGTACCATATCCTGTTCTCCCACCTTGCTGTGTTATCCCCTTTTTGTATATTCCCTGCCTTCTCCCGTGAGTTAGTGTTTGTTGCCCTCTGGGGTAGTTGGTTTCAGTGTGGGAGTGTGAGTGTAAGTCCCAGTTTGTCAGTCAGTCCTGTTCGTCCTGTTACTCCTTATAGTCTCTCTGTCTTGTCTCTGTCTCTCTGTCTTGTTCAGTGTTTTCTGTGGTTTGTCACGGTCCAGTTCCTTCTGGTACCACTTTTGCTATTTCCTCGCTTTCCTTATACATTTTTCATCTGCTCCCGTTTCCTCTTCCGAGTTTCCTCTAAGGTGCATAACCTGACAGGTTCCTATCAGCTCCAGTCTATCCCCACCATTAGGGGCTCTGGTGAACACTCGGTTTGACATCAGGCTCTACAATCCGGTGAGTTACTTGGTTCTTTTCTCCCTCTCTGGTCACCCTGGTTCTCCGTAGAGACCATAACAGCATTACAACATGTCCTGAGAGATCAGACTCTAGAGACAAAGCTCCTATGGGAGCCCTGTAGGACCAAAACTTTTTCTAGAATAGCAGTGACCTAACCTATAAGGTCACTGTCATTCAAGAAAAGAGATTTGGTCCTACAGGGCTCCTGTAGAAGCACTTTATTACCAGATCGTCACGGGATGACAGACCAGATGCCACCAGAGAGAGGGGAAAAAAGTCAGTGGGAGTGCTGCAGAGGAAGGCAGAAGACTTCAAAGCTAAGTAAGATAATAAAAGGGTCTAACAAGGAGGCAGGTACTAGCAATAGGGGGCAGACATGGAGGGAGGTACTGGCAATAGGGTGCAGACATAGAGGCAGGCACTGGCAATAGGGGCAGACATAGAGGCAGGCAATGGCATTTGGGGGCAGACATAGAGGCAGGCAATGGCATTTGGGGGCAGACATTGAGGCAGGCACTGAGAATAGGGGGCAGACATGTAGGCAGGCACTGGCAATAGGGGGAAGAATTTTACTTTTCTTATGTGTGGCAATTATAAGTGTTGGTAACCATTGTATAGTCATCAACACAAACCCCTACTGCACTTATATATACATACCCTACTAACTGGGACACTTTTCACTAAAGTTGCCATCTGATCTTTCTAGTGTTCAGTGTGATTTACATCTGAGGTCTATTGATGAAAAAATTTTTGGCAATTTGAGTGCTCAGTTTTGGCTAATCTGGTACCAGATTAAACATTTTTTTTTTATGTTTAAGTGATTAAAATTGTTATATTATTTATTTTAGCTCAACCAGTGATTTTTTTTTGTTGACTTGTATTAATATATTGAATTGTTTTCTCAGTTTCAGCACTATTTTCTATAATTTATCTTGTCTGCCTTGGGTATTGCTAGCCCTTAAGCTCTGCTCAGTGGCATATCTAGGGCAAATGATGCCCAGGGCAAATGCCCAAAATGCATTTTGGTGTGCGGTTTGGGACCTGCGGGGCCCCTTGACCCACAAGTCCCGAGGTGACTGCATATGTGGCCTTTGCCTAGGGCCGCTTCTGTACACACATTTGCAATTATATGAGAAGCCCTTTAAAACCTCCAGTTCTTCAAGTTCTTGATCCCAGGCATACTTTCAGAGTTATACAAAATGGTGGTACTTAAATAAATTTATAGGTTAATGTAAACAGGTGCATGAAAGGCAGAGGAAATTTATACAGAAACAAAGGAAAAATATTCTATTATGTAGCTAACCTGCCATTAACACTACAGCTGGTTGTTCCCAGGAGGGGGACCTGTATTGTGAACCAGCCCTTGCTTGTGGGTACCAGGAATCATGGGGAAGGTCTACGGGAACCCCCCCTCTATGATTCCACTGGTTTGTGCCAATAAAGCCTAATCCTTACAGTGTAAAAATCTGTCAGTGGAAAAATTATTTAAATTTCCTTAATTTTCTGATACTATCCCCAGGCTAGTTAAGTGTAAGCATTGATTTTTCCAGTTTTTTTACACTACTTGAGCTGCATTTTTACATATGCACATCAATATAACAAGCAATCAGATAGGACATCAGCTAAAATACTGTACACACTATATTTTTTAACGCCATATCACTTAGGGCTCTACAGTATTTAAGTCCAGCTTAATTTTTTATGAACTAAGCTGTTCCAGGCTCGCTTCGGCTCGCAGCAAGTCTGGCAGCTTTGTTCATTAAATTTACCAAAACTTACCTGCCCTGTGAGGTCCCGCGATGATCTCTGGACTTATCGCAGGAGACTTTGGGCCTGATTCAGAGATACGATTTCTACGGCACTTAGGAGCGTATATTTAGGATCTTAGAAAATTTGCAAAACTGCGCATGCGTAGTAATAATGCAACGCCATGTACGTAGCGGTTAGGAGCATAAATTCGCTAAGATCGTAAGTGTGAATCGATCGCAAGCACTTAAGATCTTAAGTGCTGCGTATCTTTAAGATCTTAAGGATTTGCATGGAAATGGGCAGGGGGAGGCAGGGAAATGAGGGAAAGTGGCCGCGGGCTGACACTTGGGATCTTAAATATACGCTACTACATCACTTAAGATCTCAACTGCCAGCGCAGAGTTAGGGCTAGTCAATGGTGGTCTAAGTTTAAGATCCACCGCTGTTTGCAAGGGGAGTGACTCTTTATGCTGTGGGCTGGAACCTGCTAAGCTCTTAACATTAGATGCGTATATTTGCGAGCTTTTCGCAATCGCATCTCTAAATCAGCCCCTTAATTTATACTTCGTATACCTGTGCATGCGCAGAGACTCCATTCCCGGTATTAAAAATACTGCGCATGTGCAGTGTCTTCTTATCAGGACTCTGAAATCTTCAGAGTCGAACGCATCTCATGGACAGGTAAGTTTCGCTTTTTCTTTCTTTATTTTTTTTTTTTTACCAATTAATAATATTTTAAATGTATATTCTTATTTTTTAGGTTTAAATATAAGTGAAAAAAACAACACTTTTTTTAATAAATTTTTTTACATTGGCACACATAGGTTTATCCCAGCGGTCTCTCCATACATTCCCCACTTTTCCTACCCCTAATAACAGCTATTAAGGGGAGGAAAAGAGGGGAACATGGGGACATCGCTGGGATAACTGCACTTACGCCATCCTGAGATGGAGTGTAAAACTGAGTGGAGTGTAAAACTCAGCTCCTGCATTTCATAAATATTACAAACCGCTGGTACACTCTGAAAACAACGGGCCGATGGAGACCCCCGATAGTTACATGGATTGCCATGGAAACTACTATTTTCCATGGCAAAAATAGGAAAAAGAAGGAAGCGCCTTGAGGTAAATATAGAAGAGTAGAAATTTATTAATACACCTTAAAAAGATACATGTTAACAATAGAATATTTTACACTAAAATATAACAATATAGAATCTGACAAAGAATGGAGATGGAAGCCAGGGCTAATAGGTAACTTTTGGCAGAAAAATCAATAGTCCATTTGTGAAACAGAAAAAAATTCACTGAGCTCAGAATTATAGAGAATATAATAAGGAACGTTCCCAAAAAATTAAAAAACAAACAAAAATAAAAATAAAAATATCACAAAAATATATAATATAATGCTGCCTAGAAAAAATCAAATCCGTCCATGAACTGCACCACTTGAAGCAATAGAAAATGTCAATATCCACAAAGGAAATGACTCCCAAAGAGAGATAGTACAGACTATTGCAAATTAAATTCTGATGGTGGGTGGTAACAAATAATATGCACAGAAGTTTGTATCTACTCACATATACTGTAGTGTATATCCCAAATATAAAGGACAAGCCGCTGTGGATAGAATCCATCTGTGATGGAGGTTATCACGAACGTCTGCTCTGAAAAAAGTGCCCCTGTGTATGAACTCACAGAACGTAGAGCTAATAGAGGGTAGATGTTGACCTCAGATTCAAAAAGTGTGGCAAGTAGTAATACAAGTCCAGAGTGTGAGTAGTTAACCACTGATAACTGGGGTTTGTTACATACGTCTCCTCTGGAGAAGATTTCTCTTTGTACAGGCTGAAAGTAAACGTGGAGCTTGATAAACGGTGCATGCAACCTTAGGTACTGAATTGTAGTAGTTATGAGTGACGGACAGTCTCAGGATGTCTTTGCCTCAAGATTTCGAATCCTCAGATACTGGGGTATAGTTGTTAGAGCAGCGGTAAGGGATTCATCAGTAACGGAAGCCCGTCTCCGGGTATCTCCACAGTGGTTTGGTAGAATATCTGTAAAAAAATGGTCCGTGCAGTTTTCTGTCCTATCAAATGTTGTCCACCTTTGTTGATAAAAAAACGGCTGGGGTGCAGTAAAAAGTATATCTATCTGAGATAATCGGTATCTGGTCCTGGCTGAGGTGTCAGATCTAGGAGAGAGCAGGCTCTTACGCGTTTCTCCGATTAGGATCTCGCTGCCTGCGGGAGAGTATAATTAAGAGTAGCTGCTATTTACACATTATTAACCCAGACCTTCCCAGAGCGCTGACAGACACTCTTTAGTGCCTACAATCTATTCTTTATTTTCCATGGCAATCTATTGTCTGTATATAAAAAAAATTTCAAAAATTTTGAAAAATCATTTTCATGCGATAATGCCCGTCTTCACATGAGCATTATCGCATGAAAATGAAGTTTGTAAATAGACCCCATAGTCATTTATCAAGTTTTTATGAAACACAGCCATGATTATGTGATGCAACTGATAAATGCAGCAAGCATACACACTACAATTGTCTGGTCAATTGGTCTTGGATAAAGTAGTGGAAAAAGTGGTGTCAGGTCTGCTCTGACAATTTTGCGTTTGGTTGTTATGTTGTAAAATGAACTATGTATTTTCAAGAGAGTATATTTCTCCTTAATTTACTTTCATAGGTCATTTTATTAGGATTCATTTGGCTTATTTTAATGTTTCACCACAGGAGCATTTTGCAGTTTAAAATAGCTACTTTTTTTCCCCAACAAAGTGCTTGTCTGAAATCTACTGTAATCAGATGCAATAGATAAAAATTGCTAGCTGGATGTTGTATATATGCCAAATTTGTCAGTATTATTAATATTTTACTCAAAATACTAGAAACCTACAGAAAGCAGCAAATGCATCAGGCACGACACAGTCATACTTCAACACAGAACAGTTCAGTAATTATTCAAAGTCAAAGGTGACTTAATGCTTTGTTTTACAATGCTGACTTCTATTGTAGAATCTAATATTTTCAATAGAGAGCAAACTATACTGGGGTACACTGTGACATTTTTGTCATCATTGCCAATGTCTTTCAGATAATCATTGAAAATGTGATAATGGGGCATTTTACAAAAAAGAAAATTGTGTCTGCAGTATCCTTAGATGGGTCACAGATGTTTAAATAGTTACACTCTGTTATAATATAAAAAGTTATATTCTAAGGTTTGAAGTTGAGAGTAGATAGCGCTCAAACTAAAAAAAAAATCATTTTTATTGTTTCCCAAAAAACTAACATATGTATCACGTTTTAGGATATAAAAATTGGTCAAAATCTGTAAGCAGAACTCCCAAAAAATTATCTTAAGTTACAAAATAATGAAGATTTCTGTAGTAAACCTGCTAATTTAATACCATTTAGTCTCTTTGGGCCTGATCCAGAGCTACGGCCGCCGTCGCTAG
>WWET01004744.1:45631-61281 GCA_011038615.1 Limnodynastes dumerilii | reverse complement strand
CAGGGGGAGTGCCAGGGGGGAGTCAGCGATGTAACGCTGAGCGTTAGCATGCTCAGCGCTACATCGTAGCTCTGGATCAGGCCCATTGAGCCTGCAAGCAGAACAGAACTGCAGAGAAAGTGGCCCTTACACGGCGCCAAGTGTGAGGACGACGCTGCACCACGGCGTTATATCACAGAGGCATCAAAAATTATCCCCCCATACCTAATGCATCGGAGCCAGGAACACATCTAGCACGGGTGCCTGCTGCCAAGTGTACCCTACAGCAACACCCTGAGACCCAAAAGGGAGCAATGACACAGGCCAGGACGGAACCGACCAGCATTTCATAGAAAGACTGCTATCCTGTCCTGCCAGAGGTCCACACTCCATTACAGAACTTTTCAGGGACATAAGATGTGAATACTGGCGGTCATCAAGGGGTGATATGAGCAAGAAACTTTTTGTTTATATTTTCCTTTACCTCTTTTCTGCTCTTTCTTATATAGTTTAACTGCAGCTTTATAATTACTTGTAAGTTAGCAGCGTGTTAGCAATCAGTGGACTCCTGTGTGGCTCTTGCTGACTCATTTGCTGCAGTTTGGTAATTATTATGTAGATACTGTGCTTAGCACAATAGGTGACCCAACAGACCTGCATTTTTGGGGCCGTATATTGGTACTTGTTTCAGCTATACGATAGAATTGGTCGACACTTTTAATCTGCTCATACTTATATTTACTGTTCGGTATTTTGTGAGGAGATATCTCTGCTTATGTATGTAAAACCAACTTTTAGAGTCATTTACAGATATACGTAAAAGGTATGAAACGGTATTTGGGTACTTTAGATAACGCTAAAATGGGCAAAACCCGTAACACTCAACATACTACTAATTCTACTAAAGTAAATCCCCCCTCTCTACAGTCGCATAGTAACTCTTCCAGCTCCCAGAGCCCCCAGTCAGAGGGCAATACTTTACCCTCAGCAGCAGAAACAGCAAGGGAGTTATCCAGCCATTTATTTCCGCTTCTGGAGCAAAAATTACTACCAGCTCTAGATACCAGGTTTGAAGCCTTGCAATCTAGTATAGCTTCAGCAATTGCTACCATGGAATCTAACTCTAAACGAATTGTGACTCTTGAACAAAGAGTTAGTAAAATAGATGATACCCAGATTACTTTACAGAATACGGCTCTTGTACACAACAAACGGTTCAAGGAGCTGGAGGACAAGATAGGACTTGGAGAATAGGAATCAGAGAAAAATCTCTGTTTCCTGGGAATCCCGGAATCTGTAAAAAACTCTGAGCTGATCAATTTTTTGCAGATGAAGTTGGTTGCGGCTCTGAGTCTGGCGTCAACTGCGCAAACAATGGTTATTGAGAGTGCCCATAGGCTGGGACCAGAACGGAAAAATGGGGGAGACAGGCCCAGGGCAGTAATCGCAAAAAAATTTAATTACAGGGATAAAGAAACAATTATTCAAACCTATCGAAGAACTAAGGATTTTAGAATCGATAACTGCAAAATTTTTATATTCCAGGATTTTTCCCTTAATGTTTCCCAAAAAAGGAGAGCTTTTGCCCCAATCTGCTCAGCTTTACACGATCATCACTTCAAATTTACCCTTGCCTTTCTTGCCCGTCTTAGGGTAACGCATGATGGGCAGGTTCACACCTTTGATGATGCTAGTAGTGCCAGAGAATTCGTGACACATTTCAATAAAGACGGCCCTTCCACTTCCAGCAACCATAGTTCACCTAGGTCACCACGTTAGACTATACTTTGTTTCTATATTCTAGCAACATGATTCTAAGTTGCCAATATATCCCTATTAGAAATGTTCAATTTTCTGTTTATTTCCAGGTAGCATCCTACAACAAGGATCCTCCACTAACCCTGGAGGAAAATGTTAGAAAATGTTGGAGTTGGAGCTTTGTTAATTACCGAATATTGTTAACACAAATGTTTAATATACTTGTGAAATCTCGAGTGCAGATGTCATGGAGACAATCTTTAAATGGGTCCCGGTACGCACGTCCCCGCCCTACGCAAATAAGACACATAACGGCAGTCATCTCAATAGCTATACTCCCTTATGGTTAACCCCGCGAGGATAGAACCTCCTCTGTTGGTGGTACCTTTACATCATAAGTCCTCGGAGGTGAGGTTGATTTCGTGGAATGTGGGAGGCTTAAATTCCCCAGTCAAGAGGTGCAGAGTAGTAGACTATTTGAAATCAATGTTGCCTGATATAGTCTTCCTACAGGAGACACATTGGTCTCAGAGTGATAATTCCTTGAGGGGTTCTTAGATTGGGGAATGCATAGGGGGGTGACAATTCTGTTTCACAAAAACCTACAATATGAAGTCCTTAAGACTATTAAAGACCCACATGGCAGATTCCTCCTACTGGAGGTGCTCATCGGGTTGGAGAGATTCATTTTTTTAAATATCTATGCTCCTAATTCGCCAACGCAAGAGTTTTTTTCAGCCATTTCTGCACTTCTGATGCAATATGACACCACAAATATTGTCATTGTAGGAGATTTCAATTCTGTTGACAACTCTGCCATGGACAGATCCCCATCTATACCCTCACACACTAATCGTAACCACAGTCATATCCATTATTTAAAAACTACACATCTCTCGGATCCATGGAGAATAAGTAACCCCACAGATCATAGTTACACATTCCATTCGGCAGTCCATGGGTCTTTTTCACGCTTGGACTATATCCTGCTTAGTAATAGCTTGTTCCCTAGGCTTATATCCACTGACATCCAGAATATCCTCATCTCAGATCACGCGCCCATATCCCTGGCTTTCGTGCCCCATCGGATACTGACCCAAGACAGATTTTGGCACTTCCCAGCATATTTGTATGCCTCAGATGATTTCAAAAGCTTTTTGAACGACAGATGGAGAGAATATGAGCAAGACGATAATGCACACAAGGACAGTCCGATTTTATTTTGGGAAAATGCGAAAGCGGTTCTTAATGGCCATATTATCTCCTATCAGGGTCAGAAAAAGCGAGCCTTTAGGGTCATATATGATAAATTATATTCTGAAGTCTCAGTGGCTTTTGCAAATTACTCCTCCACCCCAACTGAGGCTAACTTGAAAATCTATCAATCCTCTAGACAACTTCTGAAGAGCTTATTGCTATCGCAAGCTCAAACGCGCCAGAATTACTTGAAAAGTAAGTTCTTCCGATGGGGCAATAAGTCAGGTAAACTTCTAGCAAACATAGTGAAACAGCACCGTAGGAAGCAAGACATTCTTACCATTATAGATCCCAGTACCCGATCATCATACACGACCCTAAGGGACATTCAAACAGCATTCCACCAATACTACATGAAATTATACACTGCCAACCCGGATTTAACTGAACTGCGAGCAAACTTACTAGATAAGGCCCGCTTACGCAAACTCACAGAAACTCAAAAAGAACTGCTAAGTTCCCCAATTACAGAACTTGAGATTTCTAAAATTATAACAACACTGAAAAATAACAAGTCACCAGGTCCCGACGGCTTTACGGCAGAATTTTTCAAAATTCTTAAACCGGCAATACACCCAACCATGGTCAGTCTATTCAACACATTACACACTGAGCACCCCCTGTATTCATCCTTTAATCAAGCACATACTATATTACTCCTAAAGCCAAACAAGCCGGCTGATTCGGTTACCTCATACAGACCCATCACTCTTTTTAAATCAAGATTTCAAACTGTTAGCAAAAATCATGGCGGAACAGATTGCAATCCATCCTCCCCACACTCCTGACTCCTCACCAGATGGGATTTGTTCATGGCAAAGTGGTGCGAACTGTGGTGGTTGCCATAGTAGCCTCAACTGCCAAAAAGGCATTTAAAACCCCAACGATGCTTCTCAGTTTAGACGCTGAGAAAGCATTCGACCAGGTGTCATGGCCACATATGCAGGCTATTTTTGCCCACAGAAACTTCGGCAATGGATTTGCTGATTTCATCAAATACATATACTCATCTCCTAGCACCAATCTAATCATAAATGGATGCAAAGGAGAACCGATGGTAATAACTAGGGGCACTAGGCAGGGGTGTCCCCTTTCTCCTCTGCTTTTCAACCTAGCTCTCGACCTGCTGCTGAGACTTTTACAAGAATCCCCAAAATTTAAAGGTATTACCATAGGCCGTAAACTTGTCAAAATAACCGCCTTTGCAGACGACCTACTGCTCTATCTCTCTTACCCGATGGGCTCTCTAGCGGAAATATTCCATATTATCCAGGAGTTTGGAAAGATTTCTGATTTAACTATTAACCAGACCAAGTCTAATGCTTTGTGGTTGGGGTCGGAGGAACGTCCAGTTTGGCACGGTCAATACCAGATTTGTTGGGCCAGACAATCATTAACTTATCTGGGGCTGAGCCTCCCAAAAAACCATCACACCATTTACGAGAGTAACATGCGAGGGTTGATCATAGAAGCAAGTGCATCCATGTCTAGATGGCATAATCTCCCACTCTCCTATTCTGGTCGAGCAAATATTAATGTTAATATTATTATATTAATAAAGATGATTATATTTCCCAAATTATTGTACCCCCTCCAAATGTTACCCATACTCTTAAGCCCCCCAGACAAGCGACTCCTTAACAAAATCTTTTGGAAATTCATATGGCAAGGCAAGAGGTCTAGGATTGTGCTAATCAAACTGCAGCAGCACCATACCAATGGGGGGATTAACTTCCCGAACCTAAAACTGTACAGTTATGCTAGCAATATCAGGTACATTAGAGACTGGTTGCATAACGGGGAGCGGTATGCTAATACAACACTAGAACAGTCATTTCTTACTGATATATCCCTTACTTCATTTCTTTACAGCTCGTGTTCTGACATGCTACAAGACGCCCAGGACAATCCTTTGCTGATATCCGCATGGTCCACTTGGAAGCGTGTTAGGAAACGAAGGGCCTAAATAATAGATACTCACTTTTCTTGCATTTCCTAAAAAATCCCGATTTTCAAAAAGGAGAAGCAACATATCCATTTAATAGATGGGATGTTAGCAAAATCACTACGGTTAGCCTACCACATATGCGCTCTATTCAGACTTTTTCGCAAGCGCAAGACACATATAATTTACCCACACATTCGCACTTAAACAGGTGCTGCACTATGCCCAAGCAGTGGTACATCATCTGGGGGATCTGGATTGGCAAAATGATTTAGATCGGTTGTTAAGTAATCCACCAAATGAAAAAGGGACGATATCCTTGCATTATCATATTTTGTGCGACCTTCTAGATCACACAATAATCACTAATGGTTTATTACACTGGTTAACTATCTTTCCTCACCTGGACATAGATCAAATTATGACTACACTCTCCTACTCTCAAACAGTTTTAAAAGCAAGCACATACCGGGAAATGATTATAAACGTATATCATAGAGGGTACATCTCCCCAGACAGGAGATTTGAGATGGGCCTGGCCGGATCACATGAGTGCCAAAATGTGAAGCACCAAAAGCCACCCTGTACCACGGTCTATGGGAATGTCTATTGGTGCGGCGGTTTTGGAAACAGATCCGCCTTTATTCAGTCACGCACTTTGTAGACGATTTACAACTGTCCCCTGAATGGGCCATTTTAGGATACTTAGATCCCAAAGTAAAACTATCTAACTCTGTTAAGCAGATGCTTACTGTGATCTCAGCAGTGCCGAAAAAATGTATTTTACAAACCTGGATACAAGAAAGACCCCCTAATATCGCAATGTTTAGAGACAAGTTACTCTATCTGTTCCGTATGGAATGGTTGGAGGCCACTCTTACCAAAGAAAAATCGGTCAAGAGGCTGTTACAGACGTGGGAGCGATTTATTGTCTCTCTTCCTTTACAAACTCAATCCCAGATCTATTCCTGTTTTAGAACTACTAAGTGGTATGAGAATAGAACTCTCCTAGGTGACTCGCCACTTCCGGGTTTTGCTAACTCTAACCAAGTTTGACACCCAAATATTATAAAGACCACTTGAGACTCACAACATGTAGACCCGGTTTAGATTCTATCTTTTCAAAATGTTATGTACTGCATATGGGATTTTATAAGTGATTAACCTTTCTGTACATGGTTTATGCTTATTTTTGAAATGCTGTATTTCCTCATTTGTCCCGAGTAGACAATCTAAGAAAATTTATGTTAAACAGGCGTAGGTCTGGATCAGGCCCATTCTGTCTGAGAGTAGGCCCGAAGTATAGCTGGAATTATTAACTCTGGGAAGCGTTCTACCCATTGAAGTATTCCAGATTTAACCTTGGAATGATAAATTGGCTGTTTTAGCAGGTTGTAATGGTTAGAAATTGCTCTACGATGTGAGACTCTAGAGGCAAGGAGGATGACCAGCGGATTGTGCCAGTCCTCTCTGGAGAGTATATGGGTCACATGGCTTGTATAATGTTGGGCTTGCACAAAGGCTATATTATGTTGGGTAATGATTCTATATTTTTCCTTAGCTTGAGTAAATGTCATGGGTTTAGGATTATCTTTGTCAACCATATAAATCACCTTGACAATACCCTCCACTGCCCAAAGTGTGAAGGGATGAGCAGCCACACAATACTGGAAATTGGGGATACCCAAAAAGGGAAGGTGTAAGGAATAAAATGGATTTAGTTGAAGTTGATGTCTCTAACATTAATAGTGGATTCTCTAAGAGTAGGGTTGGGATCTCACCATCATGAAGGTGCAGAAATGCTATTAGGTTGATATCTGGTAAGAATTGCTTGTCTAGTGACGTGTTTGTGTAAGTTTCTGTGTGTGACATCCAGTTAGGTTTGTATATTTGGGACATTCAGACACGTGTGCACGTGCATTTGTGCACGTGTTTGTTGAAGTTTTAATAAACTAATTTTAGATTTTTTCTTTTTCCAAATAAAAGATTTAAAGAGCAGTGGCGCACCCAGGGGGGGTTTCTGGTTGCCCAGAAACCCCCCAGATTGAAAAATGGAAAAAAATATTGAAAATTAGCAAAAAAAATTAGCGAAAATTCAAAAGGGGGCATGGCTTCACGGGCGTCGTGAAAGGGGCGTGGCTTATCGGCAATGTGATTCTGGGCTGACATGGAGGAAGATGGTCCTGGCCTGTGCTTCATTAGGAAAGCAGGTGGGAATGGTGAATGGGTCACTACAAATACAACAGTACTTATGCACTGACACAGGCTCTGTACATTGTGTAATGTGCTCTACTAATGCATTGTATACTGCTATTACCATTAGAACTGTTCCTTCAATATAAAACTACTATTTTACTGTGTGAAAGACGTAACTTATAAATCACCTATAAAAAAAATATCAGAACAGGACTTGTTACAGCCAATAACCAATGCCATTCCTTAATGTAGAATTTTTATTATTTTCAAATCTACAAATCTGCTTTCACATAAAACGTTATTGGATGTCTTAGATGTTTTGGCACTCAGATAGTATGACTGTGTTATCAGTATTGTTATTTTACATGTTGTTTATTTTACTGTGTGAAAGAAGTAACTTATAAATAACCTAAAAAAAAAAAATATCAGAACAGGACTTGTTACAGCCAATAACTAAAGCAATTCCTTAATGTAGAATTTTTATTATTTTAAAATCTATATTATAACGTCCTGCTTTTACAGAGAACCTTACTGGACGTCTTACATGTCCTGGCAGTCAGATAGTACGACCGTATTATCAGTATTGTCATTTTACATATGTTTTATATTTTAACAGTGTATCATATTAAGTAGCTCTTCACAATTTTACACACGTCAACCTCTGCTGCATTACAGTCTAATTCCCTAACAAACAAGCACACATATACACGCTAGGGGTAATTTTTGCCTCGTGCAGTATGACAGTGTGGGTGGGTGAGGAGAAGAGCTTGGGCAGGACCCGTCGGTGCTTATTTGCCGCGTTTTCGGGCTCCAAAACGTTTGCAGCTATGATAATATACCTCACATGTATTACACACATTGGAAACCCCCCTTTCAAAATCCTGCGTTTGCCACTGAAGAGTGAATGTGTTTAATATCCTTTTGACTGAGGAGAAGAGGCAGTGCCTGCAGGGGGTATAGTCATTTAGGAAAGATTACCATTTTGAGCAGATTTGCACGTCCTCCATATGTTAGGCTTAAATGAGACCAGTTCTTGATAATATATTTAATGTGTTTTATTGTTTTAGTTAAGTTGAGATGGTATAGGTGACCGATTTGTTTTGGTAGGATAATTACTAAATATGGGATTAAGGTATAAAGCAGTTGACTTCTCAAAGTTTACCTGAAGACTGAGCCAAAAGCTTGAGATTGAGACGAAAGTAGATATCATGTTTTGAGTGGTCTCAGAGATTGTTTCGGGTTTGAGATAAACAGGAAAATGTCATCTGCAAAGTCTGAAATTCTCAGTTCCTTTTGTCCCACTTTGATCCCTTTGAGACTCTCCCATTTCTGTATTGCCCGCAGCATGGGATCTAATACTAAATTAAAGAGAAGTGAGGACAGAGGACATCCCTGTCGTGTCCCACAGTTCATAATGAAGTGAGAGCTCCGTAGGCCATTTACTAGTAAAGAGGTAGCAGGGTCTGAGTAAAAGTTTATCAATGCCCTGAAATCCGGTCCGAAATCTCTGTTGAAGAACGTTTTGCATATAAGGCTAGGAAACAGAGTCAAATGCTTTTTGGGCATCTAAACTGAGTAACATGTTTGTGGAGTGATGTGAATTTGAAGCTATTACCGCCGCAATTGCTGTTCTTATGCCTTTTACCGAGTGGCGGCCTGTTACAAAACCTAGTTGGTGTTCTGTTAAAATATCTGGTAAGAAGGACTAAAGACGAGTGGCCGAAATTTTTGCAAGGAGTTTGCATTCTACATTTAAAAGCATTATGGGGCGATAAGAAGAAGGTAATTGTGAATCTTTTCCGGGTTTCAGAAGTAGGATAGTGTATGCTTGGTTAAAGAGTGGATAGAAGGGGCGATTCCTATGAATGTTCCTAAATAATTCAAGTAACATTGGGGATAACTTTGATTCTAAAGTCTTGTAGCATTCCGACGTCATTCCGTCTGGGCCTGGTGATTTATTTAAGCAAAGACTGCGTATGGCTGCAAGCAGTTCTTCCATCGTTATGTCTGCCTCCAGCGTTTCAATTTGAGCGAGTGTCAGGTGAGGGAGTGCAGCATCAGTTAATACATTTTCAGTAGTGAGTAGATCTGCTGGTAACGCTGAGTAGAGTTCTAAATAGAATTTCTGGAAGATTTCAATAATTTCTTCAGTTTTGGTTTTTATCTGTTTGGTGCGTGGGTCCACTATTGATACTATGCTCTCTCTTTTTTTGTCACCTTTGGCCAGTTTTGCCAGAAGTTTGCCTACCTTATTACCCCACCTAAAGAAACTATTTTGGGCGCAATCAATCTGTTGTCTGGCTTGGGTGGTTAAAAAGCTTTCTAGCAATTGTCTGGCCTCTCTGTATTCTGTTAGCGTTTCACTATTTAGGTCACTAAGATGTCTTTGATATGCTGCATTAACCGTTGTTTGGAGGGCTTTTAGTTTGTTGCTAATATTTCGATTGTGCCCCCGCATTACGGCTTTTGAGGTTTCCAAAAGTACGATGGGCTTGTCCCAATAATCAATGTTGTCATTGCAGAAATTATTCCAGTAAAGTTTCAGATTCTTGGGTGAATGCTTCGGACTGATAAAGATAACTTGGGAAGCCATTAACGGCAGCCTAAGAGCAATCATTACCATGGCATGATCGGAGATATCTATGTCTCCAGTTGTTGCTGAAGAGATTTCGGACATCAGATTATCTGCCACCAGCAAATGGTCTATTCTAGAATGTGACCCATGGACCCTGGATAGAAATTTAAAGCCTTTTCATTTGGATGCAGGAGTCTCCATTTGTCCATGACACAGTGTGTTCCTTTTAAATAAAAAAAATGGTGAAGACTCTATTGGGGTGTTTTGTTTGGCTTAGGATATCTGTCTTTGGAAGTGTCACTAACTGAGTTAAAATCACCGCCTATGATTAGATTATAGTTATCCCTTTGTAACAATATGTTTGAAATATTATCAAAGAAATCTCTCTGTGATGTGTTTGGGCTATAAAGATTAACTATGGTGTAGTAAGTGTCCTGGATCCGCACATCCAAAATTACATATCTGCCTTCTGGGTCCACTTGTTGGTCTAGGATAGTGTATTGTAACAACCTAGCTAAGACTACAGCCACTCCTCTCATTTTTGTGTTATAAGTGCCCGCTATGCAATCCCCTATCCATCCCACTTTAACAGTTGCTATGTCTCCTGTTTTCCAGTGGGTCTCCTGCAATAGGACAATATCAATTTTAGAATTTTTGAGGTGTTGGATTACTTTTTTACATTTAATTGGAGTATTAAGTCCTCCTACATTCCATGATGCAATACGGAGGAGGGGCGGACTAGAAATCTCAGGGTCGGGCATCTGGGATAAGGGAAAGGACTGTGTGGCTGACTCACCCCCTGCGACAATGTTGTTCGGTTCAATGAATTAGCCATTGGGAAACAGAACAAGGGGGTCATTTAGCTGGTTCCTTACATGTTGGGCGACTCCCTTCGAATATAAAAAAATCTGTGAAATGTAGATCTTCAAAATTAACACAACATTGGCAACAATACAATGTCTAAGTACGATACTGTGTTTCCACTCTTTTTCTATATTTTCCTTACTCAATCTAACCAACCTGTGAGTTCCGGTGCTATAACCGGAAAACACTTGTAACCTGAAAGATATTAAAAAACTACTATTTATCATAATCCTTAACAAATTATTTGGAAGAGGGATGAATTTCTACAGTTCCATAACCATTATATGGGCAAATGTGGATACACGCACACAATCGCGTGAGCATTTTCCATTTTTCTTTTTGACAAGATTTTCCGGTTATGGAAGATAAGAACTTGTTCCCTGTCCCATTAACTTATCAAGTTAGTAATCAGGTAGTTTCTCTTTTTTTTTTCCTCCGTTCTCACTGATGGCCCTAGGTGTTAGATAGGGGGCTCTTTGAGTGGCCTGGTGACACTCTGGGTGAAATTATACCCTGAAGATGGTGGCGGGCGTCTTTAGGGTCGTCAAAAATATAAGTCTGACCATTCTCAGTGATGCGCAATTTAGCAGGTTACATAAGTGTAAAGCGCATGTTATTTTCCGCTAAATGTTTACAGATGGGAGTAAACTCCCTGTGCTTCTGGGATAGGGCTACTGAATAATCCTCAAATATTAGGATTTTAGTACCGTTATTTGTCAGCTGAGTTTGGCGCCTATATGCTGCTAAAATTTGTTCATTTATTCTGAAATCAAGGAATCTCGCAATGACTGGTCAGGGCCTATTCTGGGTATCCTTGCGATCTCTCCCTATGCGGTGGGCACGTTTAATTTCATCATGTTTATTACTCTCCTCTTCACTTATATTAAACAGGGGTTAAAGGCTCTCATAACTGTAAAAGATGTGTAATCCCAGAGGCCAGCTTGATGCACTGTTTTTGGGAATGCCCTCTCCTGCAACGGTTTTGGTTGCACCTCTTAATGTCTTAATGTTCCTTTCACGGCATAGTGTGCCATTTTTGGTATTTTATCACTTTGTCAAAGAACTTATAGACACTCTTGAAAACTATTACTATTTATAAGCTCAGCAGCAAAAAAGACCATACTGCAAACTTGGGTTAGCCCCACAGCGCCGCCTTTTGCTGTGTTCAGGATGGACTGGATAGACATTATTGGATAAAGCAAATAAGATAGAAAGTTTTTTAAGTATTTGGGAGTCCTACATGGAGACACCACCAGTAGCTATGGAACTTTAACTGCATAACTTGCTTTAATACACTACTTAGTATCTCTTACGACAAGTAATGAATGACACCCATTAGTAATTGATCAATAGAATAACTATTGGTGTGACGTGTGGCTCTCTTTAACAGGAAATGTGGTGTAATGTAATGCATGCTTCTTCTTTCATTTCATATACATGTTGATATTGTGCCCTTTTTTTTTCCTTCTTTTTGACGGGAATGGTCATTGTGCTTTCTAATATGACTGCATACATTATATATTTATCTTTAATACTTCATGTCACAATTCCAAAGGTATGGTGGTATAATGACATTGTGTACCAATAAAAACTTTCTTAAAAAAAAATATAAAGAAGAATAAGGAAAAGGTGCTTCACACAGATACTATTTCTCTTGTAAAGACTAATAGGAAATATTAATAAAAAAATAGTAATATGATGGTATGTCTAAATATATAACATTTATTTACAATAAACAAACATGAAATCATAGATAGATTTAGTACTAGAGCGCATTACAACTCGGGGCTGTATTCACAGATCCGTTCTCACGTGGAGTTGCGTGCGTATTTTTAGGTACATTTTAACTGCCCATGTGTAGTAACTTTATTTACGTAGAATACGCATGTATGTGCTTTAGGCACGGACATGTTAATTGCACGTGGGGACATACGTACAGAAGGGTTAAGTTACGTACTGTTAAAGTTATGTGAAAGAGGGTGGGGGTAGGCATTTAAATGAACCTTTGAGGGCGCGCGGTTATATTGAATTGCACATACGGAGTACATATATGCACATATGTACACATATAAAGAAAGAGGTGCTCTATCGAGGTGTACGATTGCATGACTATGAGAGGGGAGTGTCATGGGTGTTGGTGAGTGTTGACTTGCTATGTGCATGCATATAATTGTGTACTTTGGGAAAAAGCATCTCTGAATCCAGTCCTCTATCTTCCATCCACAGAAATTATCTATAGGACTTAGTTTAAGCTTAGTACTCCATTTATCCAAAAGGATAAATAATAATAATAATAATAATAATAATAATAATAATAATAATAAAACAATTTTGCATATTTAAGAATTGTTATGAGCTCTAGTACCAAATCTATCTATTGTTTTATAAGTTTATTGTGAATAAATGTTAAATGTTATATATGTTATATTTTTAGACACACTAGACCGTATTCATACTTATGTAGAATCTACATGCGTATTTTTACGATCAGTTGAACTGCGCATGCCAGAACCCAAATATACGAACGGAAACCATGGCTTACTGATTCACATATACGGACGTGTGACTTAGGTCTGATGCACACATCGGCACGTAATGGGTCCCACATGTGTGGCTAGAGGGGCAAGACTCTTAATACAAATGAGCTGCACACGGGCTACTAATGTATAGTATGGGCATTCCAACAGAGTTCACAAGGAGTGCACTGTGTAAACTAACATACGCACGGAAAAAGTAAAGGTAGCACTCGACCACTCGTAAGTTGAAGAACGGTATTGGTTTCTGTGAGGCCTCTTCTCTTACTTTGTTCAGGTCACACCTGCAGCGTGTTTTTAATTAATGTATGTGTGTTTATAAATTAAACAAGTAAAGGCTCGTTTATTAAGTCTTATGCTGTATGTAAAGTTGTCATTATTTTAAACTTTTATTAACTTAAAATTTGATAACAAACACAATTACATTTACTTATATTTAACTGTATTAGTTGTTTGTTTTGCTTTTATTTTTAAAATGACTATTTTATAAATGTTTTATGAAAGTCTCTATATGTAGTGGATCATTGTATTTCTAACTTCATGCAGTATCTGTATGTTTATTGTAAAGTATGTTATGATTATTCTTATTTCAAGTTGTATTTTTTATGGTTAATTTTGTATACATATATTAATGAGAGTACTTGCTGTTTTTAGAAATAAACATTGTTTTACTTTTCCAAAGCCTAATAATAGTTATGTATCTTTGAATCATAAGCAATTGTAAGCACCTAAACGCACGTCCGATTCACAGCTGATAAAGTCCGCGCGTGACGAATTATACACAAGAAAGGCTTATATCCTTACGTACCACTCCCGACACGGGGAGTGGTTAACTGGGTTCTTTTTTTTCTCTGAATCGGTATTGCAGATTTTTCACATATGTATATGCAGGTAAGTTGGCAATTTTACTCTTAGGTGTGAATCAGGTTAACCATAATTTTAGAACTTTTAAATGAATTACTATTCTACAAGAGGAATAGTGTGTATCTATGTAAAGTGTGTTTCCCTTACTCTTCTCTATAAGGTATAAGTCCTTTCATTTCTATCAACTAATTCTGCAATACAGGAATAATTGTTACGACACTTCGGGTTTACCTCGCAGAGAACCGGAGTGGTCGTAGAGGAGAAGGTGAACGGGAGTGGCACCTCGGGATTACCTGTGGGAGTACCGAGGTGGCCACAGGAGAGAAAGAGGTAGTGACCGGGTCGACTGCCGGGGCCCGGTAACTTTGCTATCAGGGGGTTTTCACCAGAGCCCCAGATGGCGGGGATGGATTTGGCTGCGCCCCAATAGCCTGGTCGTGCCCCGTTGAACCAGACCCGTGGAAGAGAATAAGAAACCCGGAGTGGACACCAGACCGAGGGTAGGGGAGCAGTAAGGCAAGTGGGTGTAGAGTCAGTCCGGAAGAGACCGGACTGTGACGGACAACGAGTAACACTGAACGCGGCACGCTGGACAAAACACCGTTCACGGGACTGGACAAGACGCACAAGGGCTTGCACACACACACTCATACAGCGGGACCTCCAAAGAGGTAACATAGACATATACTCAAGGGAATAGGTAGGTACTGCAGGGAAGGAAGGTACAATGAGGGATGAGAACCAGGGCTGGATACACAAAGGAAACAGAGGCAGGGATCAAGGCAGGTAAGTGGGTCAAACAACGGTCGATTCACTAGGCAGGATAGCACTAGGCACACAAAGGTAGCAGGTCACAGAACTGAGGGTACAGATACTATAACCGGCGCAGAAGTGAGGACGGAGAGGGATTATAAAGGTACTGCTGTCCTGTGATAGGACAGCCTAACACAGCTCCTCCTACTGAGAAGCGTTCCACCTACTGAGGTGGAACGCATAAAAGAGCCAGAGAGCTGCGAGCAGCGCGCTACAGAGACCGGACGCACGAGGCTGGTTACTAGGACGCTGTAACCAGGGGACCTGTCGGCAGGGGAATCCCCAGAGACGCGTCGTGGGAAGTAAGGTAAGCAGAGCAGCGCGGGACGGGGACGGACACACAGCTAGCCGTGCATACGGCAGCTGTAACATCAGCAGAGCAGAAACTCATCAGCAAAGGATAGTTCTGTATAAGACAGGGCTAACAGCTGATGCAGGCTGGTTGTATGAAGTGACCTCCAAAGGTAACTGAACTGCAGCAGTGCCAAAGGCTGTCACATCCCTTCCTATTTGTGAGCCCGATAGATTAATGGAAACAAGTGTTGTTCACACCATAGAAATTGATCTCACCCATGTAATAAGCAAGTTCCAGCAGCTTAAAGTAAAACATAACAATTTCTTACATACACTGGAGATGGTCATTTCATGGGTTGAGCCAATAGTCACATGGGGCCCGATCCAAACTTAAGTAAGTGCTTGAAATGAGTTACTCCTGGGCTAAACCATGTTGATTGCAGGGGGAGTCAAGTTAATTGTATTCTTTGCATGCAGGGATATATCTTTGAATTGCTTACTGCACACAGATACTGACCAGCTTTACTATCACACTGTTATTTAGACTTGGGATAGGAAACATCACCTCTCA
>WWET01004744.1:31380-45456 GCA_011038615.1 Limnodynastes dumerilii | reverse complement strand
CACAGCGCATCGCATCGGCGTAGCTCTGGATCAGGCCCATTATGTCCAGTCCATCTTAAACATCAATACAAATATTTTCATGACAGTGTGTCTCTCCATTTTGCAATTGCCTTAACAAACTGCTTTACTGATGTTTAAACTGATTTATCTGGGGGAGTGCCAGGGAAAGTGACCGCCGATACGCTGTGCTTTAGAAAGCACAGCGCATCGGCGTAGCTCTGGATCAGGCCCATTATGTCCAGTCCATCTTAAACATCAATACAAATATTTTCATGACAGTGTGTCTCTCCATTTTGCAATTGCCTTAACAAACTGCTTTACTGATGTTTAAACTATATTGATTTATCTGATTTTTCTATGGTGACCTTTACTCACTATTACTTCTTATTTTAAACCTATCATAAAAACAGATCACTAGTAATTAGCTACTTAAAGAAGTATAATCTATCACATGAGTTTTCAATCAGTGGTACTTGAACCACTGTTAGGTGGTACTCAGGGCAACTGAACAAGGTTGTAAGGAGGTACAATACTAAATAGCCAAGGACATAATAAAATATCTTGGGGTTAAATGGCATATATAAAAAATGCACCTAAAAATCACTGCAAAAATCTGTAAACAACAACAAAAAATTTCTAATTTTTAAAAACTTATTTTATCATTTTAAATAGACAGAGATGTTAATTTACCTGTGGGTTGGCCCACACATGAAAGGCTAATTAGCTTAGAACTGCTTGGAATTATGCTGGGTGGAACAAATGGTATGTGTCTCCCCTCTATGTTTATTATTTTTCATTTATTTCATTATCAATCTAATAAAATACAGACTGTTGATAGCAATATGCTAATGTCAGGCCTTATCCAGACTCATAGCGGAATCCGTACGTTTGCCACTGGTGGCAAATATGCAGAATTTACTATCCTAAACTCTGTGCTTAAGAGATCAGCGCATTCCCCTTGCACTTTTATGTATGGAGGTTAAATCCATGGCCAGAACCCTTCCTTAAGTATTACGCATGATGTATCTCTGTGTGTGGAATACTGCATTGTATATAAGGGCTTAGCCAAGCCCTTATGGAACGAAAGCTATTCCCATCCACCATGCTTACCTCCTACACATGGTGAGAGGGCAGCCTTCCTTGCAGAGAAAGTACGGGATGCAGAATCAGGTGACTGTGTAAGGAGTTTCTTTGTACTTCGCATGCAGTACACCCTGACGTATGGAAACAGCCCCATGTTATATCAGGACACGTTCTGTCGTCTGCAAATGCCACCTCTATTTTAATTGAATTTTCAGCCACTAATTAAAATTCTAAGTAATTCCTATGAATACCAGTTTATAACATTGTAAACGTGAAATACACACCACAATGCATTTTGAAGGCCAAAAGTAGCTAATTAATTGGTATTATATTGTTATTAATATTGCAATCATGCCTCATAGCAATGAGGTAATAAGTTTGATTCCCGAACAAGGTCTTTATGTATGTGAATTTGCATGTTCTCCTCGTTTCTGTTTGGGTTTCCTCCAATATGCCAAAAGGGAAGGAGGGAATGGTAGAAAAGGGGGGGGGGGGGGGGGGGGGGGGTAAGTGAGCAATAAATGTTCTCTGTATAATACGCGTGGTGGTTTTGGGGGAAATTTAAGAAAGGATTGTTTCACATTCACAGGAAGGGTGATGGGGAGGTTGGGGAAGGTGGTTGGAAAGGGTAGACGATGGGCCAAATGGCTCTTATCTACTATCACATTCTATGTTTCTGTGATCCTAAATCTAAGTTGAAAATATTTCTCTCTAATGAACAGCTTTATTAAAAAACAGTTTTCCAATGAAATAAAGAAACTCAAAAAGATTGGATTAAGCTCCCAATATGCAGCATTGCTTACTGTGATAATCTCTTGCAAAGAATGAACTGTACTACAAAAACTGATTTTTATTTTTTACTAAACACAGAGTAAGCTCAGTATATCTGGATTAGCATTCAAAAGTTATACATAGAAACATTAATAAGAAAATCCTGTACCTTAATCACTTGTTAACTATTTTAACTATTTTCAACTTCTGTCTCTCACATCAATGTGTGGAGAGAGAGAGAGAGAGAGAGAGAGGGAGAGGGAGAGGGACTACTTCATGCTTTTCCAGAAATAGAATTCTGCAAAAACAGAACTAGCTACTAGTTTACTGTAAAATTATATTTTCAGCTTGATCTTTTAATGTGTGTGTGTATATGTTATAGCGAACTGCTCGGGTGCTCTTCCAATAAGATAAAGTAGAGAAATGTGCAAAGAAGTCACTCCAGAGACTTGTAAACAAAATGCAAAATTGCCTTCCCGGCTGCAGAGTTTATTCTAATCACCGATGTTTCAGGGGTCAGCAGCCCCTTTCCTCAGGGTTACAACAATCAAATACAATCTTTTTTAAGGCAATTTTGCATGTTGTTTACAAGTCTCTGGAGTGACTTCTTTGCACATTTCTCTACTTTATCTTATTGGAAGAGCACCCGAGCAGTTCGCTATAACATATACACACACACATTAAAAGATCAAGCTGAAAATATAATTTTACAGTAAACTAGTAGCTAGTTCTGTTTTTGCAGAATTCTATTTCTGGAAAAGCATGAAGTAGAATGCAGGGATTCTTTTATGCATAAGTATAGGAATTGCGTTGATCTTGTATTCTTTAAACCATGCTTATTCTTAATAACTCTCCTCTCCCTATCTCAGACCCACACCCTAGCAGCTGCTTTTTATCAAGTTAATCAAACTTCTTGTGCACCACGACAATTTCAATGTCAACCAAGCAGAACACTGTTGGCGCAGATCTTGTTCTCCCGATGACTTATCAAAATGTTCTGGATGACCTCTGGCGTCCGTAGGTCTGGATCCAGCCCTATGTTCTTATAAGCTTTTAAGAGATGGTCCACAATGTCTTTGTAATTTTCTGCCTTATAGTTCCACAGGAAGTTTTAGCATAAGTTCTTGAGAGCCACCCATGCATCTTTTTTTTAGCTTTGCCTCACTGACCCTTTTGAATTTCTGCTTTTAATAGGCAAAGGCGAGACCACTCTCATCCAGCTCTTTAAAGAAGTTCTTGACAAGACCGAGTTTTAAATTAAGCTGTGGCAGATAAGCCTTCTCTGGATCTCTGGGGCACTGATCACATTCTTCACTCCCAGGGTTAGTGGGCCACTGCCACCTGCAATGTTTTTGTTAGTCTCTGCTGTCCCACTCACACAGAAAGCAGCAGTGGTCTCTTGTGATTCCTTCATAGCAGCCGCATGAGCCAGTGGTACAGCTTTTTCTGAAGGCACATACTTTGGTGCCTTTCTGCAGGAAGTTCCTGGCTCTCAGCCCTGAGACCAAAATTCAGACTGCCATTTGGAGAGCTTCAAATCCCACACAAGGTCAATAAGATCTCTTTGGCTCATTAACAGAGGCTTAGGAGATGAACCTAGAGACTCAGAGCTTGGAGTAAGACTTATACAGAGAAACTCTGGGCTTTGGTCAAAACATGCATGATCGTCATCATGCTCTGAAGGGGAGCCTTCTGCTTCATCTGTTTAAAGTCTTAACTCCTCTGGAGGCCTTGGCATTGCACCACTGTGTGACACAGGCCTCGTGTTGGACAGTAATTCAGGTCAGACAAAATTAACAGTCTGTGCTGTGGTTTTTCCATACCCTCCAAATCATTTGTACTGCAAAATGCATGCTCTGAGAGCCCTTTTACCATTCAGTGAGGAGACTCTCACAAGTGGCACATTGGAAGCAGTGGCCCAAGCAAACCTCACTAACACCAGGAGTGAAGAATGTGGTCAGTGCCTCACTTGTGGATCCAGAGAAAGTCAATCTGCCACCGCTTCAAATAAAACTCGGTCTTGCCAAGAACTTTTTCAAAGTACTGGATCAGGGTGGGCTCGTCTTTGCCTATTTAAGGCAGAAATTCTCAAGGGTCAGTGAGGCAAAGCTCAAAGAGGGGATCTTTGTAGGGCCTCAAATTAGAAAACTGATGCTCAATGTGTGCTTTGATGGCCTGCTTAGTCATGCCGAAAGAGATGCATGCTTGAACTTCCTAGGGAACCATAAGGCAGAAAATTTACAAAGACATTGTGGAAGGAAGGTTGTTGTTATTATCCACCTTGAGACAAATGACTTGGCCAATGCTGGAGTTGTGGCTGTTAAAGATGAAAATTGGGAGCTGCTCTTAAGCAGGTGGCAAATACTGCTACTTTTTCTGAAGTGCTGCCATTACACAGATTTGAAGGTAGAATGATACACATTAGTGATTTCAAACTGTGGTTTAAGAAGTGGTGTCATGAGGAAGGCTTTCGGTTCATAAAACATAGCCATGCCATCTGGCAAAAAAGAAGCCTGTATAAATGGGATGGCTTGCACGTATCTTCTGTGGGAACAGATATTCTAAGTGAAAAGAATGCTTTATTAGAAACCATTTAAATTAGGAGAGGAGGCAGTGATACAAATAATAAAAATACAAACTGGATAAGATGGTGTAAGGGTGCTATCACTTCACTCCCAATTGGGTTCCCTGTATCCAGCCCCTATAACTACACAGGGACAGTATACAGGGAACTCTATATAAATACAAAGAAAAAGTAAATCACCACGATATCAATTGCGCTGAACCTATAGGGGGTTGTACATAAAATTCTCACAATAGCCCTTCAATGTAGATGTATCAGTCCCCAGATAAATCGGGAGTCAAAACTATTTTACTATTTTACGATAAGTAGAGTTCTCCACAGACCTTCTACGCTCTTCCCAGTCCTAGGAATGTCCCATTGAACAGTCCTTGTTAGTCCATTCTTTTATTCAAAGGCTTCCTACAAGTGGCAGCGATATATCTTAATACAGGGGTTCTGTTCTTCCACCGCGATGTTCCTCCTATCTACATTGAAAGGCTAATGTGAGAATTTCATGTACAACCCTCTATAGGTTCAACACAATTGATATCGTGGTGAAATAATCAAAATAACTGCTCCCCCAACTAAGAAGTGTAGTGTGCCCAGTCAATAATGACAGACAGCATACCGCCACAGCAACTAACGGATAAGAAAACAGAAAAAGCAATATAAAAATATCTAGCAATAATAATAACTCAATAAGAATAAGAAATTCATAATGCAACCTCTCAGAGCAATGTGTGCAAATGCTAGGAGCTTAGGAAATAAAATCCCTGAACTAATTGCAATCATGTCAAGGGATAATTTGGATATCATGGTAATCACAGAATCATGGTGGAATGACAAGAACCTAGCTATGCTGGGTTATAAATTATTTAAGAAAGGTAGAGAAGGAAAAATTGGAGGAGGCATGCTAATGTATGTGCAGGAAGGGTTAAATACTACTTTAATAGAAAGTATTGGAGAAAAAACTGAACCTGGGCAAGATGAGGAAATGGACAATGTCCTATTGCAACAAGAAAAAATATTGAATTGGAAACTCAAGCGCAAATGTCCACTCTGCTAAGAAGCCGCAATCGGATATCAGGAGGTGTCTCTAGATACCCCCAAGAAGAAACCTAACAGAAAAAAATGTGATATCAGATATGGGGCGCTGAGTGGTTCTCACATCGGCAGGGGAGTGTCCAAACACATAGTACAATGCCCAAATAAAAAGTAAATGGTAATAATAAAATTCTAACTAAAAGGTATGAGGTAGATGACACAACAATAAAATAATGATGGTCCAAATAATAGTGATGCGTTGTAATGAAATCACAGTACACAGATATCCAGACAGTGCTTCAATGTAAAAAATAAATAAAAAACTAGAAACTGTCCGTTTTAAAAGTTCAGCATATGCTATAATGGTACCTAACCCTATACTCCAATAAAATAATTCAAATAAAAGAGTCCATGCAGTATACCAACGAAAGCTAAAAATGTCCGTTCAGCATAAGCTGTAAGAATACCTGACCCACAGCCACAGCCAATTACTCATATGCATAGGGGATAAAAGGAAAAAACACTTTATTAATGTACAATCCAATAGGCAAAGACGTTTAAAAATGGGATCAGAAAGTCATACCAGGGGAGAGATGGAGAAACCAGAGGAGACAGCGGCGCCGCGATGTAAACAACCCGGATACTGGGCGCCTGAATGCCGTTCTCTGCACAGCGTCCCTGGAGATGACGTCACGATCCACCTGTCGGTCCTGGACAACGCGTTTCGGGCTGCACTCAGCCCTTTTTCAAAGTCTGGACCGGCTAAGGGATCTTTCTTCCTTTATGTAGCTGCTGATGGTTTTCAATTGGCTAATGGCTGGGTCTTAATTCATTTGCATAGACTCTTGATTGAAATCGTTACAAGACGCTGACATAGTATCAATAGATTGTTTGACACTCCCCTTTTCTATGTAATATATTGCAGTGGCAAAAATACAAAATATTCTACATGGGATAATAACATCTTAATACAAAGTGGTGCAATCCATACCCAATTAGTGAAACACAGCCCATGAAATTATAATATAAAAGACATGGAGGTAAAATACATATAGAATATATGCCGATATGGTGATAAATACAATGTTGGTATATGAATAACAAATAAAAAATACATCAAAGTGATGATGCCTATATATGATGATGAATACAAAATTGATGAATGACAAATAAAATATACATATATAAAAGTGATGATGCCTATGAACATAAAGTGAACTATACAGTGATATGTATAGACATTATATTAAATGTATATCAAAGTGATATTGCCTGAAGTTGCATGTATAAGTTGAATTGCACAGTGATACATTGAATAAGTGCAAAAAGAAGGGGCATGTGTGTGTGTATGGGTAAAGGAAGATAAGATAAAGTGCTGGTGTGCTAAAAAGATGTCCTCTTAAGGTTTTAGGGGCCTTGATAAAACAAAAAAATGACATAAGGGTAAGTGAAGGTTTAATTAGGGCTATCATGGTCCCTATGATAGAAAATAATAAAGCAACAACTCTCCACAGTATCTACAATACATCTAAAAGGATTATGAAAAAAAGGAGAGATGACGGCAGTGATAAAGGTGCAATCCAAAGGGATATAAAAGTAGTTCCATAAAAGAATCCTTTAGTAATACTGTGTTTTCATATAAGAAGTTAAAAACAAATGAATCCTATTAATTTTATATAACCAATTAGGGGGATCTGCAAAAATCACATCCTAAAAATTAGATAAGTGAAAAATATTAAAATTAAATAGGATAAATAAAACTAAACTATGAATGATCCTTATTCTTAAAATAGCTAAATAATGAATACATAGTAATAAAAAAGCATTTACGGATATTACTATGTGTAAACCAAGGAAACAAAAATGAAAATAGAAGAGGAAATGGGAAGAGGGGGAGGGTCATACCAGAATCTGTAATGTGAATGGGGAATATGAAATGTCCCTAGTATCCTAATCAGCAGGGGATCCGCTAAAATCACGTCCTAAACAGATAGGACAGAAAGGGGCTAGAGGTAATCTAATAAAAAACATTATGGGTCATGCTCCCAAGCCTTTTCCTGTTTCTGGGGTTATTTAGGGATTTTTCCCCGCATCTCGCCTCCTCACCGCTCTCCACTTCCCCTAGAGCCCAGTCCGAGCCCCCCGCTTCCATCTTTGCGGCGGGCCGGAGCTTCCCTGGGCGGCCGCGGCTGATTCTTGTGGTCCAGGCCAGGCCCTCAGGCCTCCTATATCCACGCGCCCCAGCGGAGTGCCCTGGGTACGAGGACTCACTCCTGGGGCTCTCTACTGGACGACCCGCAGTGGGACTTTCCTCAGCTGGACGGCCCGCTGCCTCTGAGGATCTTGACGTGGGAGACATTGCCGACGGGAGTGTGCCTGCGGCACCGAACGGCAGCAGCCGCCGGAGCCCTCGGGAGCATCCAGGGACTAGCCGTCGGGTAGAGGAGTGGGACCTGCTGGGGGGTTCTGACGGTGAGCCTCCACTCCTTCTCCGCTCCTTTACATAGCCTTTAGACACTGGTGGCCCATCGGTGACCACAACTCTCCACTGTTACTGGGCATTGCCTCCAGCCCCAGAGCACCGCTGCCTGCCCCCTCGTTCTGTACAAGCTCCAGTCTCAGCGCCACTGGAGGACAGCCAGCTGCGATCTGCAGGGGGAGAATTGGGGTGCCCCAGGCCATCCTAAATTCCAGGACTACGGTCAGTGCCAAGCATTTACCAGGTACCCGGTCCCAGTCTCCCCCCCCCCCTCGCCACCACTGATTACCCAGGACTACCTGAGCAGCTCCAGTCCCGTACAACCCTTCCTCCTCCCTTTGAAAGTGAACTTTCACAAGTGGGTCCCTCCACACATTTCTCCAGGCAACCCCCCCTTTGGCTGTAGCTAGTAGGCTGGAACACTTTCATAACTGCAGTACTGCTTTTTGAACTGTAGCCCAGGCTCCTTTGTATGGGCTGAATATCCTGCTTGGGCTGCTTTCCTGTTCATCAGCTGCCACCTAGTGGTGTAAAAGTAGAGCAGCAGCTGCCCTTCCACAGCTCAGATTCCATTACTGGTGGAAATGTAACTAACACATGCCTGCTCTTCACGCCTGACGGGGGATGACGACCAACGGTACCCTTCACGCCATGTGACCTAACGACATGTCAGCTGCAGCGCGCTAATTGATCTTAACAGCACACTCGATGGGTAAAAAAACCAACCCCAGGAAAAGTGTCAGAAAAGCCGGTGATCAACAACATCAGTCTGATCTTCTCCACTATCTCACACAGCCGCCACCCTCTCCATCCACACCTCCTTCCTCTCCGTCCGGGGCTGAAAATCTCAGTATGTCTAACCCCCAACAGCCCTCAGCGACCCCATCCTCCGCTACTCTGGCCGGAGGGGAGGTGGGAGAAATCCTAAGGCGCTTGGATATCTTATCCACGCTGCCAACTAAACAAGATTTGCTGGACTTGGAAACGCGGCTACAAAGTCACCTAGACTCTCAACTTGCCACTGTGCAGTCCAACCTCTCCCAGATTGCCTCTAGAGTTGACACTGTGGAAGCCAGCCAAGAAGCCCAAAAGAGGGCTTCCTCACAGCTCAGTGAAACGGTCTGCCAACAAGCGTCTGCTATTCGAGAGATGCAATTTCGGCTAGATGACCTGGACAATCGGGGCAGACGCAACAACCTTCGCAAGGGCATACCAGAAGATATTCCTCACTCAGGCTTGGTGGACGCGTTAACAAAGATCTTTAATGAGGTGATGGGGACCAACTCAGACAACACCATAGAGTTTGATAGAGCGCACCGTGCCTTGCGCCCCCGAGAACCCCCTAACAGTTCCCCCAGCGATGTAATCTGCCACCTTCATCAGTACAAGGTCAAGGAGGAAATCTTACAGAAGTGGCGACGCAGGTACGACTGAGAATGCAACGGCAGTAAGATCCAGATTTACCAAGACCTTTCCTGGTACACGTTACAACAGAGGCGACTGCTGAAACCCCTTACGGAGCTGCTCCAGAAACGGGGGATACGATTCCGCTGGGGCTTCCCTACGAGCATACAGGTCTCCCATGAGGGCAAGTCAGCCCTCCTCCGCACCCCGGATGAACTTCAGGCTTTCTGCACCAAGCTGGACCTGTCCCCTCCTCCTCTACTAGAGTGGCGCCGCTCCTTCTCCATCTACAACCCGTCACCCCCTGCTCAAGAGGATGAGTGGAAACCGGTCCAGAGGTCCAGTATGAGAACCAATAGATCTTCGGAAGATCTACCCATGTCGCCCACCAGATGAGTATCCTTTGAAACTGCCCAGTTTGTTCTACCATGTTGGACCCATAGCTCCCGGACATTGCTTGCCCCTTCCTTTGGGGCTGGACTTGCTTTCTTAGGGTCCTTATATTGTTATCGTGTTGTTGTCATACTTAATTAGTGTGCATTGTTGCTTTATCTATATAAGTTCACTAGTTTCTGTTATTGTTAGCGCTGTAGCGTGCCGTTATCATGTTCAAAGCAGAGGGTATCGTTGTTGTCTATCCCCCAGTCTAATTACACCGCTCACCCCTAGTATATTATGGCGGGATACCTGTGTCTCCCGCTCATCGCAAGAGGTACTATTGACTGTTCTTTGCCCCTCCGTAGGAGAGGCAGCTTCCCCCTGTTATCACCTACGCCCTCACAATATCCTCTTCACTCCCGCTTATACTACCCTACACCCACCCAGGCAGACTCCCCACATATGCACTCCTCCTTTGGCAGACTAGGTTCCAAGGTGCAATGCGGCCTATGGCCTGTAGACATGCTAAATCCTCTCCAAAACTCCATAATCTCCCCAGACCCACGCCATGATATTACAAATTGAGAGGCTTAAAATCCTCACCATTAATGCCCAGGGCCTCAACCTTCCGGAGAAACGTTCTATGCTCCTCAGATATCTCCATGAGGAAAGAGTAGATGTAGCTTATATACAGGAAACACGCTTTTGTAAAATTAAAGCTCCCAAACTATATAGTAAACATTTTCCTACTGTGTTTTACAATAACTTTTCAGGTGGTAAGTCTAGAGGCGTTGCAACACTATTCTCCAAGAGGTTAACATTGATGGAAGGACAGTCCTTTGAATTAGGCAATGGGAGAGGACTTGTGGTAAAGGGCCTCTTGTTTGGCCAGAGATATACTTTTGCAAACATATACGCTCCCAACACTCACCAGGTTCGTTTTCTTTCCCAGACACTAGATCGTATTGACAATCTACGCGACGGCTGTCTGCTTTTGGGTGGAGACTTCAACTGGGCTCTCGACCCACGGCTGGACTCAACGTCAGGGGCCCCAAGTTCTTCTCAGGTAGATCTACGTAAGGTAAGGCGGATCCTCCATGAGCACCAGCTGACGGACGCTTGGAGACTAACACACCCAAGCGATAGGGATTACACCCATTACTCAAGCAGACATCATTCATACGCTAGGATTGACTACCTCTTACTTTCCCATGTGCACCTACATCATCTCGTATCTGCAGCCATTGGTAATATTACCTGGTCGGACCACGCTCCGGTTTCAGTCGTGATTAGCGTGCCTCAAGAACGCCCTGGGGAATGGTCATGGCGCCTTAATGACTCCTTCCTTTCTGACTTGCCCACGACTGACGAATTAGAACAAACAATTAAGGACTACGTCGCCACTAATGACACCACTGACATCTCACGTCTTACGCTATGGGTGGCCCACAAATGCGTTGTTAGGGGCAAGTGCATACAAATAGGCTCTCGTCTCAAACGACATCGGGACCTGCGACAAACGACCCTTCTCCAAACTATAAATAACCTGGAAACTTTACATAAACAATCAAGAGACTATAGGGTGCTAAGAGACCTTACTGTGGCAAGGACTGAGCTTAACACACTCCTCCAATCTCAGGCGAAACACGCCATCACAAAATGCAAAGCCTACTACTACCAGTGGGCCAACAAGCCTATTCGAGGATTCGCGAGGGCTCTTAGGCAGCAGAGGTCCAAAACGTACATCCCACATGTCAAAGACAAACTAGATAAACTCCACCATTTAGACAAAGACATAGCGGACATCTTTCATAATTATTACAATTCCTGGTATAACCTCAACGTGCCCCTTTCCCCCGAGCAACGTTCTGCAAAGAGACAGAAAATAGCGGCTTATTTGTCGGAGTGTGGTTTCCCTAGGTTGGATTCCGCTATAACGTCAGCTATGGACTCTCCCTTCACCCCGGAGGAGCTAACACTAGCCATTAAACAATTGCCAAGTGGTAAAAGCCCAGGCCCAGACGGCTTTACCGCACCCTATTTCAAATTTTTTCAAACCATACTACACCCCCTATTACTTGCGGCATTCAATGAAATTTCGACCTCCCACCCCTTCTCCCGCCATTTTCTTGAGGCCCATGTAACGGTGATTCCTAAGGAGGGTAAGGACCCGTCGCAATGCTCCAGCTACCGCCCAATCTCCCTTCTTAATATCGATGCAAAACTATATGCTAAATTATTCGCCAATCGTCTCAACCAGATCTTTCCCAGTCTCATATGCGATGATCAAGTTGGATTTGTCCAGGGGCGGGAAGCCCGAGACAATACCACAAAGATTATAAATCTTGTACATATTGCTTCGGAACGACGACTCCCCACCCTGTTCTTGTCCACAGATGCCGAGAAGGCATTTGATCGCATTGACTGGGATTTCATGGAGGGGCTGTTGGAGCATGTGGGACTGGGTCAGACATGCGTCTCAAGAATAATGGCATTATATGGGTCCCCATCAGCTAGAATCCGTATCAACGGAGGCCTATCCTCTCCATTCAATATATCTAACGGCACCAGACAGGGTTGCCCCCTCTCCCCTCTGCTTTTTATACTTTGTATGGAGGCGTTAGCCTTCTCATTGAGGAAAAACCCTGATGTTAAGGGACTCTGTGTGGGGGAACACGAATATAAATTAACGCTCTTTGCGGACGATATGCTCCTCACTATCACCAACCCTGTGACATCTCTGCCAGTTGTCCTTACTGAGCTCCAGGTATTTAGCACATTGTCCAATTTTAAAATCAACATGGATAAATCAGTGGGTACTGGGGTGCACCTGTCTGCAGCCACGCAACAAACCCTTAGAGATTCCTTCCACTTCAAGTGGCATTCAGACAGATTTAAATATCTTGGGATCACACTTACCACCAACCCCAAGGATCTATATGGCGCTAACTTTCTCTCGATGCTGGCCGCTATCTGTAAAGACCTGGCGCAATGGACAGACAAACACTTCTCTCTGATGGGAAGAGTGAATGTAATTAAAATGAATATCCTCCCTAGAATCCTCTTCCTGTTGCAGACCCTGCCAATCGTGATACCATCCTCCTTTTTTAACCAGCTCCAGAGGGCGGTGAGCTCCTTCATCTGGAGGGGTAAGCAGGCCCACTGCCGCAGAGACACACTTTTTAGACGCAAAGAGAAGGGTGGGCTGCAATTACCATATTTTCAGGGGTATTATTGGGCTGCTGCATTGGCCAGGCTCGTGGAGTGGTCCAACCCGAAGGGATCAAAACCATGGCTGAAGCTGGAGAACCACATGTCTCCGAATCCACTTTATGTCCTCCCATGGCTATCCTCTATTCCTCATATAACCCACCCCACTGTAGGTGCCACATTGAACTGCTGGAGAATTATCAGACGTAAGACAAAACTATCCTCCCCTCACTCTCCCCTCACCCCATTAATACACAACCCAGACTTCCCATCTGGCCTCACCCCACGTTCACTAGGCAAATATACACAAGCAGGGTGCTTCGGTGTGGGTCGGCTGGTGCAGGGTGGGCAGATGCCTGCTTTCCGGACGGTCTGCGAGAAATACGGCTTGTCTCAGTCCGACTTTTGGATTTACCTTGGGCTTAGGCACTTTATTACCCAGCCTCTATTGAGGGCAGATTTCTTCCAGGCGCCGACACCCTTCAAATCCCTCTGTCTATCTACTGAGGCTCCCCGGCACCTGTTATCACTCTTGTACAAAGCCTTGCTGGAGGGTCTTTTTCCCTCTAGTCCGAGCTACACAGAAGCCTGGAACAGAGACCTCCCGCGACTCTGTCAGAGGAAGAATGGCTGAAAGTCTTTCAGGATTCAGCGGCCTGCTCGTTGAGTCCTTCTGTGATAGAGACCCAGTTTAAGGTACTTACCCGTTGGCACAGAGTCCCTCTAGCCATCCACAGGCGACTCCCTTCCTATTCTCCAATTTGTTGGCGATGCCAGTCTGCTGTGGGTTCCTTCTTCCACATCTGGTGGGAGTGCCCGGTCATTAAGACTTACTGGAAGCAGGTCCACGAGATTTCTGAAGCCATATTACACACTATAGTTCCACAAGGCCCAGAATTCTGGCTTCTTGCTCTCTCGACTATTAAATCCTTTCTCTCTCTTGCCAATTAAATCCTATAAAACCTCCTTGCTCAAACATCTTAATAATGCGGCAAAAGCGGTTTTGCCCCTTAGATGGAAGAGCCCTAATCTCCCCTCTATGAAACTTTGGTTCAGTAGAGTTGATTGGTATATGTCGATGGAGGAAATGGCCAAGTCTACCCAAGAACAAAGCCAGGCGTTCACGTCGATTTGGTTCCTCTGG
>WWET01004743.1:86264-103718 GCA_011038615.1 Limnodynastes dumerilii | reverse complement strand
TTAACCAGGTACTCTACAGTTGTTTACATCAAAGTTCTAAACAATATGGTAGATACAGCATCTAAAGATTTATACATTTTATATCAAGTTTCCCCAATAACAAATATAAAAAAATTAAAAATAAAGTCTTGAGCAGGTGGCTCAGTGAGTAGCACTTGTGTCTCAGAGCACTGAGGTCATGGGTTTGATTCCTGGACTAGGCCTTATCTGTGTGGCATTTGTATGTTTTCCCTGTGTCTGCATGGGTTTCCTCCCACACTCCATAAACGTACGGGTAGGTTAAATGGCTGTTTACTCAATAAAATTAACATGTATGCATGTGTATTAGGGACCTTAATATGTTGCTCCAGTAGAGACAGGAACTGATTTGTATGTCTAATGTTCTCTGTAACATAATAATAATCTCCCTTTCATTAAGACTCTAGGGTGCAGTAGAAATGGACACTCCAGATTATGTAATTGGTACTCAAACTCAAGCCAAAACCTATGCCCTCCCCAGATGAACACAAGATCAATGTAGATTATTACAGCCTGTACCAAGGGCTCCTGGGGCATAAAAAGGACATCCTGTAATAGATCGTAATACAATCTACTTAGTATTGGCTATACCTACAGGTTATCACCTGGCTTAATCTTAAAGAGACAGCAGCATAGTTACTGTATGCAGCTGCTACAGCTCCTGGTGAAGGTGTGCTCCAGGCAGCTACCCGCTTTACACAGATTATACCAGCAGTGGCGTAACTAGGGTGGGTTTTGTAGGGCACGTGCCCTGGGCGCCGATGGCTTTGGAGGTGCCATCAGAGCACATACCCGACAGGCAAGGTCGGTGCATCCCAGCGCCATGCTGGACAGGCGCCAGTCATCCCCCCGCTATGGAGACTGCAGCACTCATACAGGAGGTGCCTGTATGAGCTGCTCTATGTAACAGCTGCAGTAGCTCATACAGGAACGTCCTGTATAACCGCTGCCTGTATGCAGCGTGGGTCGTGCCGGCCCTGGCAGCACATCCCGGCCAACCCATCTATCTCCGCTGCAGGGAGAAGGGAGCAGTGCGATCTGTATGCCGCAGAGGAGGAAGACAAGGTAAGTAAATGGGGAGGAGGCTGGAGAAACATGTGGGGAGTACTGAGGAGACTGGAGGCACATGGGGAATACTGAGAGGGGCTAGAGGCTCATGATGGGGAATACTGGGGAGAGATGATGGGGATAATGAGGGGATGCAGAGAAATGATGCTGATACTGGTAGACTTGAGACACAAGGGGAGAGATTGGATGACTATATACGCACAAAAACTGGTTCACTACGTGCTTACAAGGCTGTGCTTCTATTGTTTTATGTACAAATGTTTTCTGTTTTTGTGACACAAGGAGGCCTTTTTTAACTGCATTGTGGTTACAAGAATGTTGAATTTATTGTACAGTGGTCGGAAGGATGCAGTCTGTATTGTAAGGTGGCCTGTATGGGAGAGTGGTCACTAGGATAATGTTTGTAAGGTATGTGTCCCTAAGATATATGGTCTGTATTGTGTTGCAGGTTTTAGGATGAAATGGGAATTGTATAGTGGAGACTAGAATGCTGCATGTATTGTATAGTAGAGGCTATGATTTGCTTTCTTTTATTGTGGTTAGAAGATAGCGTTTTATGATGCTTACCTGGGACCTGAGCTTGAATCAGGTCCATGGATACTATACTCTAGTAACTAGAATGATGTATTGTTAAACAGGTAAGCGCAAATTTAAGGGGGAGAGGGAGGCGCCGAACACCCTAGCACCAGCCCTGACTGTAGAGGTAGAGATAGACATTTAAATTAGAGGTTGGGGACGGTCCTCTCCTTATCTGTGAAAATGACAGCTGGAGCAGCTGTAATTTTCACTGAAGAAAAGAGGGTGCAGAACGTTTAAGTTACTAGCTTTTTCTGCACAAAACTGATTTTTGTGCAAAGTTGTAAGCCAAAAAAAAAATATATGCATGTATGAAAGTCTCTTACCCGATTCTGACCTCCAGTCTGTATGAGAGCAGCTGCAGCATGGCATGCGACCCCTCAGTGATCAGCAGTAGTTCACTCAGTGTCTCATACATCCAGCACTGCCTGGTCAACTAATCACTTTCTTTTGCAGGTGGGCTTCACTCTCTAGAAGGGGATGCATGCACGTGTTTCCACCAAATGCCATCACCGTGGCTTTGTCTACTTTCACCTATTAGCCAGATCACATTTACATAAACCAAGTAGATAGGTGAAATCATGGTGTCCAGGTAGTCAACTTATTTGACCATTCACCCCCCCTTTGTTCTAGTTTTGGTTTCTTGAGATTCCTGTTGCATCTGGGCTGATTTGCCTATGATAGGTGCCTTCACAACCTTATGCCACCAAGAGCCCAGTGCTGCTCCTTTTACATAGCACTCTGCATGGATACACAGTTTTTATTTATTCAAGTGCTTGTTACATATATTTATGTTCTTTAGTTAGTTACTCAACTCATACATTTTGTACATTTAGAATTCTAGTTCCTCCCTATATTTGTATAATGGGACTTCCAACTACCGTAGTACACCATAGATACATTACCGAAGACTAACATTTTTTTTCCACCCCCCAGGGCCACTTTTTAAGTTCCCGATCCACCACTGAGTGGTAAGAGGTCTTCCCATCTTAAGACAGTCCTTACAATCCATGTTAACCCTTCTATACAATCATTCATCAGTATGAATTAGCGACAGTACATTTGAATACTCTATTTCTCCAAATATAAGGACATTTTGTTGCCTTTGGAAAATATAACCAAACGTACTGGAGCTACTTCTTACAGACTAACTGGAAAACAAATAAAATAAATGTAACGGTCTTGTAATGAGATTGTGGTAATGTTAGCAAGACTTATTGTTTTTACAGCAAATCAGGTTGAGCCACAATCGGATTTAAAAAAAAAAAAAAAAAAAAAAAAAAAAAAGAAAAAAAAAAAAAAAAAAAAAACCGGCAACCACCATGACATTTAATTTATTATTCGAGCGGCTTACAGAAAGCTTGGTTCCTCCATGGAGTAGTTCAAACCTGCCCTGGGTAGTCTTCAGGAATGACCCTCTTGTAGAGTTACAGTTAGAAACCTTTTACTATACAGTTTATTTGGAAATGAGGAAGAGTCCGGGTAAATTAAAAAGCACAATATTTATTAAAACACAAGAACTCATTTAAAGACTCAGTTAAAAGGCACACATAAGAGGCACGTCAATGGCAAAGTCTTCATATAATGGACTGAATGTCTCATAGGAGTCTGAAAAACAGAAATGCAATATTAGAGACCACATCATACTTGGTTTATCTCATAATCAAAAAGCCTTCCTAAAATGATATCTATGTAAGGCACAGGGCCATGATGCAAGTCTTGACTTAGGAAACTGCCCCAAACAAGAATACGCTCATCTTTGGGTCCCACAGACACTTGAGTGCACCAGTTATGCTTTAATTTCTGCTCACACCCCTGTGCACAGTAGAAGAATTCGTCAGAACACATTCCATGCTTAGGTTTGCAATACCAGTTCAACATCTACACAGAGATCTTAACTCAATGAGCATCAGAAGGAGCCTAGTCATAATGTAGAAGTGTACAATTAAGAGTGCCATGTACAGTTTCACAAGTATTATCAGCCTTGATAACACCAGTAGGTCTACTGATGTTTCTATAGATTAACATATCTACTAACCGTAACTCATGTTTTCATCAGCCATGGCTAAGAGAATTGGGCTTGTAAGTGCATCAAACCTTTCCACATTATTCACAGAAACAAAGAGTGGAACACCAGCAAGACAGCGATCACTCAACCTGTGTTCTTCTGGAACATCAAACCTCTCATAATCTGTTGAGAAAAGGGAGCAATTCATTAGATTTACTGAGTCCATTCATTGGTGCATATATCATATGTGACATGCACAGACTGAGGCAACTGGTAGCTCGTGTTTTTATTCATCCCCCAAAAAAATCCGACGTGTAGTTCCGTTCTAGACATAGGAGTGGGTGGCCATCCTGTGCAAATAGGAATCACTGCTGCCTGTTTAGAAACCCACAATGTTTGTGTTACCTCAACTGGAACACCAGATGTCTAGGAATTCCATTACATGGATGGGGAACAAGTGACTAATATTTGAATGTATGTTCTAAGTCTCCAACATCAGTCATATATATGCACAGCATGACCTTCAGTAGAGATAATTTGATCTTTAAGATCAAACTATTGAACAGCTCAATTTCTTTACTTAGACCATTGATAAAAGGAAGAGGTCAGCAAAGGATTACTCTATTGTTTTTATAGGTATCTTTCTAAAATGCCATAGGATTCTCCTTTATGCACTTCCAGAACCTCCAGTAGTTACATGGGGCCTGATCCAGACCTACGCCCGCCGTCAGGTTAGTGTAGGTGGGCGGGGGGAGCTAGTTTAATGAGGGCGTGCTAGGCAGCCATACGCTCCTGTGCGAGCGTATGGCCCCTTCCTTACGCCGGCTGAAGTTAGGGTAGCCTCCAGCCGGCGTAAGGAAGGGGCCATACGCCCGGCACAGGTGGAGTGCCGGGGAAAGTGAACGCCGATATGCTGTGCTTTAGTAAGCACAGCGCATCGGCGTAGGTCTGGACCAGGCCCATGGACCCTTAATAGCAAAATATTCGACATTTAACTTGCTAGCTCTCACTGTACAGGACTTATTTTAGTGCAAGGTTGTAAGTTACCTAGAGGATCGTATGATATAAAAGTCTCAATTTCAGGATACTTCTTTTCACTTGCGGGACGCATCTTTTCCAGTTTCTTTGCCTAATGAAGAAAACATAGAAGCCAATTCAGAATCTGAAGTCAAAGTTTTTTTTTCTTCATTTAAGTAGCCTGAGACTGCATCACAAGCTGGGCTTTTTTTGTCATCTGACGCACTGGAACAGCGTTCCTTTTTCCGACTGCAAGGAGTTTTGTTTTTTGTTAAAAGCCTGTGCCGCTATATAAGCAGCAAGGCTTTTAACAGTACATACAGGGCTCCTACGGGAGCCGCGAATGGCAGTGACCAAACCTATGCGGTCACTGTGATTCTAGCAACTAGCACCACATGACTGCTGGCAGACAGAGGGAGCGCCAGAGAGAGGACATCAAAGGTAAGTAACAGAGGCTGTACATAAGGGGCAGACAATTGGAGGCTGGACATTAAGGGGCACACATGGAGGCTGGAGATTAAGGGCAGACAATGGAAGCTGGAATTAAAAGGGGCTCAATTATAAATAATTATAAGGAGGCTGTAAAAGACAAACTTATGAGGCGGCTGCAATAAGGTCTGAAAAATATAGGGGGCTGCAATAAGGGCTGAAAAAAATATAGGGGGGCTGTAATAAGGACTGATAAGGGGCAAGTTCCTGCACCTTCTTATATTTTAAGACTGAAACTTATGAGGCGGCTGCAATAAGGTCTGAAAAATGTAGGGGGCTGCAATAAGGGCTGAAAAAAATATAGGGGGGCTGTAATAAGGACTGATAAGGGGCAAGTTCCTGCACCTTCTTATATTTTATTTAATTTTATTTGTTATTGAACTCACCTTTGTTGAATTAGATTCATCATATACATTCTTGTTTAGGTTTCCCAGCACTTTCCTATGAGGCCGATTCTTGGACACATTAATGCATTTTACAATAGGTAGTTGTGATCCTCTGGAAGAAAGTGTAGCTGCAAGAAACAAGTTATGTCAAATACTATGGATAATCTTACTGTGCCCGACAGGAGATACCCAACCATAACGTACAAGTGCCACGTTTAGCATTTGAAGGGAAGAAGCAGAGATTTCCATTTTCTTTATCTATTTGCTGGAAAACTTCCATTACACCAAGTGTCAAATCCTGGAAGAGAGTAGTGTAAAAATTCAGGTTTACTACCAGTTCTACTATTTAACCCAATCCATAAATGCACAGTTTCAGAACCAAAACAGGCCCTTTGTTTAAGGCAGGAAAACTACTACAACAGGTGAACTGCTGAAAGAAAGATTTCAGGCCTAACCAATAAGGAGCCAAACACGTTCCAATATCAGCAACAAAAAGTGTCAGTAATATTGGATCAACTTTAGATTTTAGGCCGAATAAGAATTTTGCCAAAAGTCCTTTTAAAGAAAAAAAAAAAAAAAAAAAAAATTTAACAGCGCTACTCCAAATTGGAGGAAAACTATTAATACCCAACATTAACAATGTTGGTTTTAATAGATAGGGACCGGCAAATCCTGTTTAGAAACTCTAAATAAAATGTAAATTACCTAAAATTTGTCACTAAAACATTGGCACAATATTACATTTATAGCATGAAATTTTAAGCACATATTAGGATAATTAGCCAAACTATATAAGTATTAAATATTCTCACTACTACCAGCCTGATGTCCAGGTTTAGAAAGCATTAGAAATTCCACAGTAATAACGCTTTCTAAGCCTGGACATCAGGCTGGCAGTAGTGAGAATATCTAATACGTCTAGTTTGCTGATTATCCTATATGTGCTTAAAATTTCATGCTATACATGTAATATCATGCCAATGTTTTAGTGATTTACATTTTATTAATAAGAGTTTCTAAACAGGATTTTCTCTCTCTTTTTGAAGTTGAGTTTTCTCAGCCTCTGAATAGGGGTGCAGCACAGACCCCAAGTACAGTAGCTGTTTTTAATAAATAAACCACCACTGGAAAATTCTCTTTATAGTTTTTAAGAGTCCTTTTCAAGCATTTTAGACGTTCCAGTTCTGAAGGTCAGATGGTCAGAGAAAGCAAAGAACCAAACTGAAGACATGGCTACAGTAGGAACAATGACATTACAGGACTCATTCAGAGTTTGGGAGTAAGGGTTAAATAAAATGCAAGTTTACAGCGCAGCTAAACCATTTTTTCTAAGTAAGGGGTGTTAATTTTAGTTTCTTTGCATGCAGGGAAAATGCTTTACTTTTACACAGAATTCATACTGCATATGTTTATTCTATAAAAGATCAGCTAAAAAATGTCAAAATTAATTATAAACCTGGTTTCACAATTTAAAATCTACCTCCCCTTGCAAATCAATATGGTATTGCTCTGGTCTATACTTGAACCAAAAAAAGGTGTAAGTGCAACTCTGAAGCAGCCCTCACATGTCAAATCATATCTGGACACTGGTCTTCATAGTCTCAATGACAGTTTATACTGAAATCAATAGAATATAGGTTTTATTAAAGTAACAGATGATTGTATAAATAATCTACTTACATTCCACACAATAAAAATATTGAGTGGTTGATCAATATATTGCAGTATGTAAACATAAGTAATGCCTCTGCTCAGGCTTCCACTAAACCTAATGTTAAATTTATTGTGATTATTATCACTGTTTCACTGGGTTCATCCTTATCTGCACACAGCTTTTAAAGAAATCAATATCCCAAGCTATAGCAGATGGACATCCAGAGAATCACCTGACAAATTAGATGATCAAATAGTGAAGGAAGCTGCAATAATGGCTTGCTCACAAGACTATAAAGAGTTGTACTTTATCCTATATTACATTACAAAGTAAAACAGCAGATCTATGGGGCAAGAGGAGCAAGCCCCAAATTATATTTACTTAGAAAATTAAATTTGAAGTATAGTTTGTATCTCTATTGAGACATCTAGTATTTTAATCTAGAAGGCATACCAGATAACAGTTCTGGTTACTTAAAATACCAGTATGGTTATGTCATATTAAGTAGCCTTTGTACAAACTCTTGTTGTGGGCAGTTTTAGGATTAAACAACACATTACAGGATCAGTCACTTAAAAGAGTGAAGGAAGCTGCAATAATGGCTTGCTCACAAGACTACAAAGAGTTGTACTTTAGCCTATATTACATTACAAAGTAAAACAGCAGATCTATGGGGCAAGAGGAGCAGGCCCCAAATTATATTTACTTACAAACTATACTTCAAATTTAATTTTCTATCTCTATTGAGACATCTAGTATTTTAATCTAAAAGGCATACCAGATAACAGTTCTGGTTACTTAAAATACCAGTATGGTTATGTCATATTAAATAGCCTTTGTACAAACTTTTGTTGTGGGCAGTTTTAGGATTAAACAACACGTTACAGGTCACTTAAAAGTAGCTTTTTTAAAAATGTATTTCTAACATGACATTATCTACCAGACTCAATAAATAAAACAAGGTCAATGAAAGTACAGCTCTACAAATAAAACTCAAAATAATCTGTTACACTCAAAGCCTCATTACCTACTCAGAAGACACCAAGCAACAAACTGACACAAGTCAGTAAACCAGCTTTGGCCTTTTATGTTCTACTAATTAATGGTGATAATTACAAACACCCTTACCTGTGCTACCATTACACAATCCTTACTGAGGTCTTGGAAACCATGTGGTAACTCAGGAAACTACAATTTGGAAGGGCACCAAAAACTAAATGTAAATCTTGTTTTTCTATGAGCATTTTAATAATTATATAATAAGAAAGCATTCAACATATTTCATTTCATTTCATTGAACGATTACTGCATTACACACGGAGGTGATCATCTACTGTTGTGATGTAAGAGGACTATTGCACAGTGCTGTCCAATCAGTCAGGAAATGTAGCTATAATTACCATAATAAATTCACAATATTACATAAGTAAAACACCTCGCTCAACATCTCCAATTCTTTCCAGATGTCCCCAACGTCATCAGCTTTTTCTTCTTATCTCTTACCAGGGGCTGACTGCCAGGTTTTAGCATGGGAGAAAAGCCCACAGCAGTGGTTCATAAGTAATAGCCCATTTTTGGGGTTCAAGTTATTTCATTAGGGATTCTGGTCTGGATTAACAGTTATGTAGTTCTTGTCTTACATATATTGTTTTAAGAATTGACCTACCTCGCATGCGTAGTAGCTTATTTACACTATCTATATACCATTTCTGTACGTAGAGTCTTTAGACCGCGCTTACGCAATCTACGTACAGAAATGGTACGTAAATAGCCTAAATAAGCTACTATGCATGCGTAGTAGCTCAATTCTTTAAACAATGTACGTAAGACGAAAACTACATAACTGTGAATCCGGACCTCTGTGTATAGGCCACATCACTATCAGATGTTATATGAACGCCTATCTGGTGGTCTCTGAGGCCACGAAGTCCATGCAGAAACGGTAACCCGGCCGTATCGGCTATTTAGTCCTACAGGCAGTGTTAGACTAGGGCACAACAGAGGGATATTGTAATGGGGCACCCACAGGAGCTGCTCCAGAGTTGTGCTTGCACCTCTTTTTTATTACAGAAGAACAGCAGGAAACCATTCCATGCATGTGCAGAACATGAGCAAGCACAGAAAACCAGACGCAAGAATATCCATCTGCCCTGCACTGATGGAAGGTGGTGTACCACAATATTTAAATGAGAAAGTTCTCATTCTTATGCAGCCTGAAGATTTCCACTAAAATCTAGGAATAAAAGACCCTATTTATAAAATAAACAGTGTCCTAGACATGGTAAAAATAAAGAAGAAATGTATTAATGATTTCATGAATTTACAAACGTTCGGGTCATACACTAAACTATAGTTCTTTTTTAATGCTTGAAAAGCAGTGTATTTCTGCAAATATGAACAGCCATTTTACTAACTAGGGATATATTATTTAAGGGGTATTTGGAAAACTGTAAATGAAAAAAATCCAATTTAAAACATGCAATCTTGTAAATGCTGCTGCAGCACAACCAGCAGCCTCTGTGCATATAGCCAATGTCTGTTGATATTAGAGCAAGTTGATATTTGACTTAAGAGACGCCACAATTTAGTGCCCCCTCCGCCCCCAATTATGAGGGGTTGGGAGGGGGGCACTAAATCAGTCCCCAGAGGTTTGCATTTCAACACTATGTGAATATATAAGAAGGCACTGTCACATCTCTCTCTCTCTCTCCCTTTATTTCACATTACTGCTAAACTGCATGCAGATTGCAACCAAGCGCCGTAATAGCGAGCCCTCGTGTCATGTGACCAGCATGAGCGCTGTCACAACCAGTAAGACCGTTGCTGACTTTTGCCTTTACCCAATTACAGCGACCCGCCACTTAACAACTGGACCAATCAGAGTGAAAAAGCATGCAATCCCCTCCAATGAGCGCGCATGTTTTGATTTAAGGGCGGGTGTCGGGAGCTTTTGGAAGTATTCTTGCGTGTCGGTGGATAGTTGTGTGAGCGGTGAGTGCGGGGCAGGGAGGCTGTGGATTCAGGTGGGGAGCTCTTGTAATTTAAGTATTGAGCTCGGCTTTAGTTTAGTAGAGACAATTTTTGTGGTTTTTCCTCTATATGTGAACTACAGCTCCCAGCATGCCCGGGTTTGAGGGGTTCTTATGCTTCCATGGCTGTTTGCTACTGAGCTGCCACTATTGTCACTAGGACAGCAGTTTTTGTGACACCTCTAGCCTGTAATGTACATAGGGCCTTTAGTAATGGTAACTGTGAGAACACATTGTCCCAATAGCTCTGCAAACTACATTCTCTCCTATCCTCACTGTGATCTAACTGAAGAGTTCTGGACACCACTTCATTATCGCTGTTGCTATCACACACTGGTATAGTAGTGCTGGGGTGTGATGTTACCTTTTAAACAGTAGAAGCCTTGGCCTATCACCTGGTCCTTTACTATAGATGCCACAAACAACCTAGGGCAGGACTGGCTAACGTGTGGCTCTCCAGGCATGCTTTGTCAGGAATCGGCCATGCTTTTGGTGTTCAAGCATGCTGGGAGTTGTAGTTTCACAGCACCTGGAGAGCCACGGGTTGGCCAGGCCTGACCTAGGGTGCAGGTTTGCTCTCAATTATGACTATTTACGCCCTCCCCTTCATGACTGTTCATTATACCTGTGCAAATGCTTGGGCGTGGGTGCAAGCAAGCCTTGTGGTCAGGGTTTTTTATTGTGAACTTTGCAGATGGAGCTCTTAGTTTTTGCCTGATTTTTGCATGGCCGCTTGCAGTCTGTAGGTGGCTGAATACATTATACCTTCTGCTTAAATTTTTACTTTGGACATGAACATTCTTTTAATATATTTACATGCAATGAAGGGTCCTCCACTAATGTAAAATGATAAGGTCTGGTTTTACTACAGACAAGAGGTAGTATACAGTATGGTTATATTGCTGTTCTAAGTAGGAGTGCCCAAAATGTCTTTATCTGGTAATGGTTATGTGCTGGTCTCCTTGTTAGTGCACAGGTGTTCATTAATGACTCCTCAGATTTTTGTGGAGACCTAGTAAATAACTTGCTTTGGCCACTCGTTAGTGAGTGGTTTCTCTCCCTATATTTATTACAATCTTTAACACTGGGCCCGTGTACTTGCTGTGCGAAGCCAATTCCCCTTATTTTTTGGGTTTGATATTTATGCGTGTCCCATAGAGGTGTGCATAAAAATTGGCTTTTTCCTGTCATCGCTCTTAATTTAATCGGGCCCTGTGTATTAACTTTCACAGGTGTTCTAAATATGTGGTATACAACTGTCAGTTTGTCTTTTTAATGATGTTTGACTCAGGACCATGTAATTATGGACATAATAATGGCTTTCTGTTTATGATTATATACAGAGGTAATGCTTTCTCTTCCAGGTTTAAAAAAAAAACAAAAAAAAAAATATTGAATATGGCCACCATAATCTTTGTTGACCAAGAGAACAATGGTGTTGCTCCTACGCAAATGTCCAAAGATCATTTAAAATTGTCAAACAGTAAGTAGTCTTTACTTGTGTTTTAAAAGGGAGAGGGGTGGTTGTGTTAGTGAAATACAATATATCATGACATAAATTTGTCAAATTTTCCATGAAACTTAGACATTACATCTGTGAGAAGTTTGACCTATCCTGCTAACGACTGGGTTTTTTTTGTATGCTATATTGCCTTTTAAATGTATAAATAGGTAGAATGCATATTACACAATTAGAATGTGATTGCCATAGATAATTGTTTTAAAACCCATGGATTGGGTATGGTCTATTTTGTGTTAATTTTACATGCAGCATGACTTAAATGAAAATGAGGTGGAAGCCTAACTCCATGATCACAAATAATGTTTGGTTTCTGCAATGTAACTTGTATTACAAAGGCTTTTCTCTTTGACAGAGCAGATTGTAAGTAATACACTTGTGCTGCTTGTGTAGTTCTAAAGATCATTCTGCCAACATGTCCTTATCCTTTGTAGGTAAACCACTTCTCAAGGCTCCACAAGGAAAAGTTTTTGAAAATGTGCAAAAGACTTCAAGGAAAGCCTTGGGAAATGTCAACAAGCAGGTGGTAAACCAGAAACCTGTTCCATCCCAGAAAGGTCAATTTAAAGTGAAGTCTGTGCCAGTTGCTAAGAAGGTATGCTCTTATTGATGTAAAGTGTGTGTGTATATAATATAAACTACTGCAAGCTCAAATGTTTCAAAACCTTTTTCTGTTAGGTTTCTGAACCTCGTGTCAAACAGAGCTACCCTGAAATTGAGAAGTTCATTCCTTATGATCCTAAAGGCAAGTAGATTCTGACTGTGCTATAACTATTTCTTGGCTCTTGACAATGTGACTTGCCAAGAATAATTATGGATATTTGGTGCTGAGCTGTTATGTGTACAGGAGACTAATGGAGCCCTGTTTGAGTACAGTGGATGGGAGCAGAGCCCTGGTGGTTTGAGCAGCCCCTCTGGTAGATCACACTAAGGAACTGGGCACCTTTGGATGGAGTAGTCACTGGAGCTGGGCAGGATCATGTTTCTCAGTGTTCTATATTTACATTCAGCCTCCTGTGAGTGACTGAATCTTCACCTTCTACTCCGTTCCCTGTGCTATGTGATGATTCTGAGGTTCCAAGGAGAATAGGGAGGTGGATGGAGGGGTGCACCTTTCCAGCAGTGGTATAGGGGGTAAAGGCTTCCATCCAGAGAGAGAATAGAAGGGAGCAGGGACATAAAGGGCTTGAACCTGCATATTTTGTGGTGCAACACTAATTGTGGAAACTTTATTTTTGTCTTTCTTCGCATCTCCTAGACATGCATAAAAATGAGCTACTCTAATAGACGGGAAAATACGCACCAAACCTTTTCCCGTCTATTGCAGTGCAATTTTCTTACTGAATCAGGCCCATAGTGTCCAATATTAAACTTTATTTTCTTGTCATCTTGACATGCTTTTTACTAATACTTAAATATTTTTATAGCAGGCAGTGGTCACAAAAATCCTGCTTCCCACTGAAAACACGATAGTGCTTTGCCACATGTACAAATTTAGGCTGGTTTCTTGTGACTAAAATCAATGTGGCCTGAAGTTCTGAAATTTTTTTTTTTTACTATGGCCCAAAGATTGAAGATAGGAGAGTACAGTTACTCCTGGACAAAACCATGTTAATTTCAGGGGGCAGTCAAATTAATTGTGTTCTTTGCATGCAGGGATAATACTTTGCTTTCCCCTATTGCACACAGATATTGACTAGCTTCACTTTTACACTGTTATTTGGACTTGGGCTGGGAAACACCACCTCTCGGCTATAATACTGGACCGTATTCAGAATTAAGAACGTCTAGTAATTTACACACGCAAAATGCGTAAGTGGGGTGATTTCTATTCAGTGCGCGTGTGCAGACCACTGAGTTACGAAGCGTAAGTAAACTCCGTATGTCAAAATGCGTGCGAACGTAAAAGGTCGGATGGCTTATTAAGTAGGCATCAGTCGAAAAGTAAATTGCAAAAAATAGGTGTGGTAATGTAGTAAATGTGCGGTTCTATTTGCGAACGCTTCTCTTTGTCACATACGTGCACTAACAATAAGGTTGCTTTCACTACACGAAAGTGTTCTGAAATGTGTTACTCTTGCGACAAGTACTTATTTTGTATTAATGTACAGATCTGTTACGAACGCACGGAAAAGCTTCTTAAATCTGAATCCAATCCACTGTCTGCAACAGATGACATTTGACTCCCCTGAAATCAGTATGGTTTAGCCCAGGTGTAACTTTCCTCACCTTCAATCTCTGAATCGGGGACCATATGTATACAAAGACCAGTAGAAAGTCTTGAATTAAAGTAGTTTGACTAAGTGGCTGTAGGTCTTATTTCATGTACGAGGCACATGTTATTTACTTACATGCTTACAGAATAGAATCAATCCTCAATTGAGGGCTACAACTGGTTGCCTATTGTAGTGTTTCTGCCTCTTAATTGGCTATAGACATTATACTGTAGGATAACAAAGGTTTTTTTTTTATTTATTTATTTATTTTTTTCTTCTTTCCCTCTTGCAGACTTTGAACGTTTTGATGTCCCAGAAGAGCATAAGCTGAGTCACCTCTGCCTAGCTGGTGTTCCCCTTATGGCGACAGAGTATGACGTAGCAAGATTTGATAAGTTGATAAATCTGGAGCCATCTCCATTGGAAATGCCATCCCTTAGCTGGGAGCTGGGTAAGCTCTTGCACTCATAAAGGTCATGTTACAATAGAGCTGTACATATGCTGGAAACTACATATCTAAAGAGAACCCATTTATGTACAAGATAATTTGGGGGTGGTTTGGGGTGTCACATCTCTAGGCTAGAACTGTGACTGCTGTCTAAAATCGGTTTTCTGGATACTGGTGTAGCTGTGGGCAGCAGGCTCTATTATTGGTCTCGGTATGTGCAGTGTTTGGGTTGCCCAAGGTCCATATAACCTCTGCCATGCATTAAGCTTAAACACTTCTATACTAATCTTTGAGAACATTTACACTTCATTAATGTGCTCCTATATTGACTTCTCTTCAGATTCTCCCAATGATCTACCAGCTCTTCTTGCAAGTTTTGATGAAATCACCCTTGATCTGCCTCCAATGCTACATTGATAATATAAGTTCTATAATTTATTAATTGCTTTTTTAAAATCTCTAAATCCTAATAAATTTTTTTTTAATGACCTGTCTTCCGCTTCAATTTTATCCCACTGTACATTTGCTATGAACAGTTACAATTTTAATGCTAGCTGTAAAAAATCCTTAGGGCCTTATTTAATTACAAATTTGCGCCACAATAGATGGGGGGTGGGGGGGTGGTGGTTTCCCATCTATTACGGTAACTTATTTTTATACACTTCTCTGAGAGGTGAATACAAATTTGCATAATTAGATTTGCACTGCAAAGGCTAACAATAGGCTAACTATCGTCTCTCAGTGTGGCCTTGTATGTTAGGTCACTCACTCAGTGATATCTGGCAAAACTACAATAGCCTTCATACACTGTAATGTGGATGTGTTTGGCCTTGTCCTAATCTGTCTGGCCTCTATAGCTCGGAGCCAAAATGGTTATTTTAGGGGGGGAAAATACTAGGGTTGTTGTATGCAAGTGCTGGAAATGTCAAAACAATTGTGGTTACAGGGAAGAAATACTTAGATTATCCTATTTATACTTTCACACCATCCCACCAACTTAAAATGTGATCATTTTAGGAAATTAAGAGCTGGAGAACAGTTTTTCAATTCTTTCTAAAGAGTAAATTGTGGCTGTCAGTGTAAGGTGCATGTGTTGTGAAGCATAGTACTCTTGACTAATATAATAATCCCTAATATCTGAGTGGTGAGACCTCTATCATACTGAACTATCAAGTACTAATTTTATTTTAAATGTTACCAATTTTTGTTTCTCTGCAAAAGCAGAACCTTAAACTATTGACCAAGTTAAGTATTAAAAGATAGTATGTAGCTGAGTTGTAGGGGATTGTACATTATTTCCAATGCCATCTTTTCCCTCTGTTTACGAAGTCCCTTTCATAAACTTTGTCAAAATGATTGGGGGAAGGGGTGGACAGGGTTTAAATTTCACTCCTTCCTATCCACCCATTATCTTGATGGTTGTGTATACGAAGTAGCTGTACTATTTACAGTATATTACTGAGCAACAGTGTTAAAAATACACAAATCTCTAATCAGCAGACTTAAGTATCTGCTTAGTTTCCATGTTTAATTGTCATTAGTTTCGCCGAAACCAGTCCTTGGTTGTGTAGTGGCTTATGGGCAGCTGATTCTACTGTCAGAATTTCCCCATGTGAGTCTGCAGACAGGAAACTGTAGTAAGAGGCGCCTGACCAGAGTTTCCTTTTCAAGTAACGTGCAGGGGATGTATAATGGAAATCTATACGGTATATGCCCTTGCTGTTTTAGGTGCTGTGACTTCTGTTACTGGAAAAAATGTAGCTCTTTTTTTTAAGGGGAAACAAGATTCCAATTTGTGCAGTTATCTAGGATAGGTATAGAAGATTTCCAGCACATCGGTTATATAAAAAAACACTCTGGTTCTGTGGTTGCTTATGCCTTATCCTCCAAATGATCACTTCTCATTTAAATACTGATCTGTTATTTGGAATTAAATAATAAGCTGTCTTACTGTTTAGTGATAAAACTAAACTTTAGGAGCCACATTATTATTTTTTTTTTTTACTGGAATTTCCTTTCTGTCATAACTGCAAGTAGCAATACAGCACATTCTCCTCTAGATCCTCTTCACCCAACTATCACATTATTCCCTTCAATCTCGTTTTATCCTTGCTCAGTGCCCTTACTCCTACAGCCCTGCAATTGTCTGCCACATAACACCACGTGCCCCAAAGGCAACCTGTTCCCTAAATTGGGCATTGGTTGCCACTCTGCAATGTATCTCAACAAATTAGTTTGTGGCACTAGTGATGACTGCTGTCAGTTTTTGGTGAGTCGTTCCCATGACGGCTGTCTCTAAAGAGTCCAGTGGCTACAGGTAAGTTTTCTTGGTCCTAACGTTCACCTTCCCACAACCTAAGCTTTAACCCAACCCTCTGCAGCCTAACCTACTCTTTCCTAATTCTTGTGGACCTACACCCCAACCTTAAAGCTCTCCTCTCCACAACCTAATCCTAACCAGGAACAGGTACATTGTTGAAATGAGAATATTTAACATTGTACCCATTGCAATTAAGAAAATCTTAATTTAATGAAACTTCAGTATTAATACAGATGAGATAAAGGGGCTGATTCAGAGTTACGAGCATGTGCGATGCGGAATCGCACATACTCATTTGACTATGGGCTATTCAAGGATGCACATCCGTGCATCCTATAGCACGTAGGGTGCTGTTCAGAGTGACTTTTTGTTTAAAAAAAAAACCAAGAAAAACATTCCCGCCCCGCCGCCGCAGCCCATGTGTAAACAAATAAAATAAAGAAACCTCCCGTTCGACAGGGCATACTGCAGGTAGTAGAACTACAGGCACAAGCATGCCCATGAATGACAGGGCATGCTAGCGCTTGTAGAACTACTGTCGGCAGCATGCCCTGTTTAAAAAACAGACCTTGGCCATTTAGTCTTGTAAAAAAAAACTGTGCCCGCTACATAAAAATGAAAAAGACTTCACATGTCCCCACAAAGATCTAAAATACATTACAGCAGTGCCCCATAAAAAAAAAAAACAAATGCCACCGGTGCCCCA
>WWET01004743.1:74627-84683 GCA_011038615.1 Limnodynastes dumerilii | reverse complement strand
CTGACCTGACCCTACGATTCCACCAGCTCTGAGATGGTGGAATCGTAGGACTATTTCCGCATGCAAGCGGACTCGTGCTCAGGGAATACTTAAATGAGAAAACCGAACATTTTCTCAATATCCTGGTCAGGGAATATTTAAATGAGAAAACCGAACATTTTCTCATTTAAATATCCTGGCCCCTTCCCTTTGCAGTCGGAATCGGATGCGGGCGGATACCATAAAATCCGCCAGCAATCCGACTTCCTTCCGCATGTAGCGCATGACCTGTCAAAAAATATTTAAATGAGAAAACCGAACATTTTCTCATTTAAATATCCTGGCACACCCCCTTTGCAGTCGGAATCGGATGCGGGCGGATACCATAAAATCCGCCAGCAATCCGACTTCCTTCCGCATGTAGCGCATGCGCAGACCTGTCAAAAAGCATTGCATCCGTGTGAAATTCACACTGATGCGATACTCTGAATCAGCCCCAAAGCCATCAACTATATTGATGTTTAAAATCTGATTGTGGTCAAGCCAATCCAATGATCTTTCAGCAGATCACTTTGCTGCACTGCATCAGTTTCCGTGTGGCAACTACTTCCTGCTGTAATCCGTCTCCAGAGAAACATTAGTAATGACAGGGCCTACAGGAGGAAAGGTCATTGATGTAGTAAAGCATTGGGGGACAGCTTTAAATGATGGATGAACGTTTATCCAGAGAATCCTAAAATTCAAAGATTTCTAAATAATCCTTATTATATTTGAAACCATGTTTAACCTCTCTTTGTATTGTCACTCCATATCATTCTAAAATTATGCAATGGGGAAATGACACTTCCTCTTTGAGGAATTGTTTTATATCATTTATGTAAAATATTAATGTAAGAGAAGAGATAGTTCTCATAAAGGAAAAGGTCATTATACCACAATGTCAGCAAAGTTTAGGGGAGATATCTTTGGTAGTAGTGAATTATTAATGTAAAGCATAATTAAGCATGGCATGTAAAAAGTGTGTAAATTTCACATGACATTGGCCCATCCTCAGCCCAGGATACCAGCATTTGTTATTTTCAGGATTAAACTGAGGCCTCTCTGTGTTATCAGGATTAAGAACAGAGCTAGGATTCTGCTATCACAAGTGCAGCAGCGCTTGTTTAGCAGTTCTTAATGAAACTTTTCTTTTGTGGCAGGTGGACATTTGCCATTTGCCTTCAAAAATGTATGGTTAAAGACATGCTACATACAACATAATGATTGAGGTGATCATCCAATTATTGTTGCGTATAAAGCTAGGACCAATGTGTTGGAACCCTGACCAATTGCTGACCAATTTTCCATGTTATATCTGAAACTACCCCAAAACAAGTCAGTTCTGAGCATATAGGACATGCAAGGTATGTCTATAAAATAATGAGACTGTGATTCCACCTAGTAAACAAAGCAGTCAGAAGCGGTTATAACTGCATACATAGTGACCTTAAACATGTAGCAGAATGGGTTCCAGAAGGCACAACAGTTACCAGCATTATTATAACAGTTACCAGCATTATTATAAGGAAGTTTTGAAAAACCCTTAGAGAGAGAGTCAGAAACGGTCGCATCTGTGGAAAAATGGTTTCATTCTTCACCAGGACAATGCGCCTGCTCACACGGCACTTGCTGTGACCAACAATCACATTACTACACTTGCACATCCTCCATATTCGCCCGATTTAGCACCTTGTGACTTTTATCTTTTCCCAAAAGTTAAATCTGTGCTTAAAGGGACACATTTTTTTAGTCAGTTGAAGAAAATGGTAGATATGTTGAAACAACTGTCAAATTGATTTGCTCCATGCCTTCGACCAGTGGAAAGCAAGACAACAGCGATGTATTAGTGCAAATGGGGAGTATATTGAAGGGGACAAGCATTACATTTGTAATACCAATAAATAAAAGTGAGTTATTTAATCAGTCTTGTTATTTAATAGTCTATCTATCTATCTAATCTATCTATCCTCTTCCATGTGGGGGAAAGGAGGCTACTCCCCTCACTTCTACAGGGATATATTCTGTGGACCCTATCTTAAAACATTTGCAATGCTCTACTTGATAATTGGGATGGTGCAGAAAGTCTTAGCACGCCTTCGCTGCACTATTACCATTTTGTGTTTCACCCTCCAAAGAGAGCAAGCTCTTTCTGCTTCCTGCTCCGTTATCAAAAATGGTGCAAGAATAGAGCTCTGGATCCCAGTGATCAGATCCATTCTGTGAATGCACTGGTGGAAAAAAATAGGTATTTTATGATCACAGCAAATGGGAAATGCTCTCTTCTTGTACGTCTGGATTCAGTCCTTGACATGTGCACACAAGATATATGGCATGTTCAGTTAGCAATTGCAGCTGCTCAAACTTGGTGCAGTTACATACACACACATTACAGTTGATGGGTGCCCTGTATAATACACACAACTTTACATGTGGCTGAGTTTGCATAGGAAGCATATTTCAAACAATGATACAAAAGAGTAACTGGAACCTCTTGACTTAGGTCTGTTACTAGATTGCGGATAAGACATGGGGCCTGATCCTCCTGGAATATCCGGGAGAGTCACGAAATTTGGGCATTTTCTTAAAGGAGGTGTAGGCCGTGATATGCAAATCATGGCCTCAAGACCCTCCCCTCATGGGAGCTCTAGTGTTTTCCAAGGATGGGTGGGGATGACACAATTTGCATTATATAGCTTCTTCCCTTCTTTAGTCAAAGTATAGTGTGGTTTTGACAGAAAGGAGGTGGGACTTCAAGGTGCATCATTAAGCCCTGCCCCCATACCAGCATTTCTTTGTTCCCTCCGAGATCTCCCAGAGGGCCATTATGGATGAAGATGTGGGGCTGCAAGGGCCAGAGATACAACACATTTGGGAGACACTTTGCTGATGAGAGTGGAAGGTTGTTAAACGTTGCTTCTAATTATATTGCGATTCCTGTGATAATGCAGAGGCTTAGTGAAGTATACTGAGAGTAAATTGGTAGAGGACAGAATTAAGAAGACCAAGCCAGAAGCCATAACAAAAAGTATAAGGGCAGTTCCACTAAGAAGGGACAAAAGGGTTGAGAAAAATGTATTAATATTAATGTACAAGCCATCTGTCATTCTCATCATTATCATCCACAGCTAGGAGCAACTCCCCAAAAAGGATCAAACCGACAAAATCAAACCAGCAACACTTTATACAGTCTCCCCGGCAACCGCAGCATTATATTGGATGCCAAGGAGATCACATTGCAGTGGCCACACATGGGGCCTGATCCAGAGCAACGCTCGCAAGCGAGCGTACGACGAGCGTATGCGAATTTTCGGGCAAAAATTCGCAATGCGCATGCCCAGTATGACAGCTTCCGGTCGCCCGAGCGTCATGAGCGAATAGCTGGCGTATCGTTAGCGTATTTTTCGCTCGCTGGGCGTATTTTTTTTACGATGGTCGGCTGGGCGCCCGTTTTACTACTGGGAGGCGGGGATAGCCATTTAAATTGTACAGTATGGGCGTGCTAAGCGTATTTTCTCAGCGTATTCTCTGCGAATTTTCGTACGGCCGACGGTCGTACCCAGTGTAGGGTATAGCCGCCGTAAGCAGGGACTTTACTATGGGAGTGCTAGGGGCGTGTAGGTTGATACGACGAGCGTACGTTCGCATTCGCCCGTCGTGCGAATTTTCGTAGCGCTGGATCAGGCCCATGGACCATTAATCAGGGCTATATGCTCGCTGTACTGTGCTGATTGGCACAATGGCAGAGGGATCATTGTTGCGCTGTGGAAGGATTACGTTTTTAGAGAGTTTTGTTCCGGCAAATCAATCCTTGGGACACATTATTCAGTGTTCAATTTTCACATATAATGGAGCCAGCTTTATAGCTTTAATACTATTGGAGTGTGGTATACAAGATCAACAGTTATTTGAGGTTGACTGGGTTCTTTTCCTGACAACACTAAGGTCATTGGGCCTGATCCAGAAGAACGCCCGCCGTCGCTAGCTTTTCAGCCGATCTGCGCATGCGCCGGGCAGATGTTGCCTGGCGTCGCTACGGCAACGACCGTTCNAGCCGGCATAAGGAAGGGGCCATACGCCCGCACAGGGGGAGTGTCAAGGTAAGTGAACGCCGACTTTAGTGAGCACAGCGCATCGGCGTACCTCTGGATCAGGCCCATTGTCTTATATTGACCTTAACATTGCCAGACAAGTTCGCAGCCTAACTCTAACCTTATCCTAAACCTAACAATAATTTTCACCTGCCGATGAAGCGTCCAAGCTGAGTTCCCTTGATGCCATTGAGGAAATGGTGTTGTGCTCCTGTCCATTGATCAGGTAAATGTATGGAACTTGGCAGAACAGCCAATATTTTCCCTGCACACAAAATTACAAAATAAATGTGCACACCTCACATTACAGCATAGGTACTGAACCAGAGCTGCCCTTACGCCTGCAAAACAGGTGCAAATGTAGACCTGAGCAAAACCATATTGCAATGTGAGGGGAAGCAATTTGAAACTGTAAAGACAGAATTAGAATTGAGAGGTGAAGTTTCTTAAGGCAACTCCAATTTACAGATTAAATATAAGTAATGCAGGATGTGAGGTCTATGGTCAAAAGTAAAAGCATTTTCCCTGCATGCAAAAGAGCTTTTTTTTTTTCCTTACTCCCAAACTCTGAATCAGCCCCTTGGTCGGTCCACATACAGATTTACACTTTTATACTTTTATTGTTGCCAAATCTGGTTCAGCCCCAATGTATTGCAGCCTAAATCAATGCTCAATAAGAATGTATGCCCACTTTAATTAATTCTATAATATATAGATTATAAATTAATCAGGGTTGCCAACTCTCCCGGAATATCTTGGAGACTCACGGAATTCAGGCAGTTCTCCAGGTATCCCATGAGAGCAGGCAAATTGCTTGCATGAGAAGACCCTCTGCCTCTCATAATAGTAATCCCTAGTGTTACTAGGGATGGGCGGGATTGATGATGCAATTTTCATCATCAAGCCCCAACCACCGCCGGAACACTATAAATTAATAATTAGTGATGGAAAGTGGGTGGGACTTAATGAAGCAATGTGCATAAACCATGTCGTTAAGCTCCACCCCCATGTCTGCCTCTTCCCTCCGAGTTCTCCCAAGGGGAAGATTTGAAAAGTCAGTAACCCTGAAATTAATATGGATATTAAAATTTCCTGCACTTGATTTACAGATTTTTTGTCTTTATATATTTACACATTTCTTGGTCACTAAACACAGACACTTTATTTCATGCAATTGCTGCTATATCATTTTATTTTACAACTCCAGTAAACTCTAAGAAGTATTGTGCAAAGTCACTACATTTAGCCTTGTCACTACTAGTTCCTCCCTTCACACTGTACAGCGAAGGGAATATACAGTAAAAGGGACTTTCCAGTGCAGTACATTTGCTGGTTGTTTTGTGGAATCAAATTCTTATGCAAATTAGCAGAGCTCTGTCCCAGCCCATATAGACTAAATATCTGTGACACCACTGTATAGCACAAATACAATGCAGATAGCAAATGCTTCACGTCACTCTCTGGATCAAAATTTAGATGACATTCCGGGACAAAAACCATCTGAATTAGCAGAGAAAATTAAACGAAAACCAAATTAAGTGGTACGTATTTTTACTATTTTTAATAAAAAAAAATTTTAAAAATGGAATAATAAATGCTGTAAAACAACATTTTATATACAAAATGTCCATTGTCTCAATAGGAAAATTCTATTTAACTATCTTTTTTACTGGACAATTTATATTTTTTCATTCATCTATATTTTTCATTCATCTACATTTATCTTGGCTAAACCATTTTGCAATGTGAGAGGTGCTAATTATTTTTAAATCTTTTGCATGTAGTAAAAAAAATGCTTTACTCTTGCATATAGATGTCAAATACTGCATAGCTTTATGTTTAAGCTATACAACAAGTAAAGAAGTGAAAAAGAGTAAGAAATTTCTCTCAATTTTTTATTTTGGTTTCACAGTTTAAAATTGCCTCCTCTTGCAGTTCAACATGGTATTGTTTAGGTCTACACTTCCGCCTAAAAAAAGGTGTAAGTGCAACTCTGAATCAGCCCCAAAGTTTCTTAGCTCAACTCTGTTTTATAGCTCTAACATAAAGCTATGCAGTATGTGAGTTCAATGTGTAAAATGAAAGTATTTTCCCTGCATGCAAAAGATTTTAAATTAACACCCCTTACTTTGAAAAATGGTTTAGCTGAGCTGTATCCTTGCACCTTTTTTACCCTTACTCCAGTGGTTCCCAAACCAGTCCTCAAGGCTCACCAACAGTGCATGTTTTCCAGATCTCCCTACAGAACAAGGTATATAATTATACCACCTGTTGATCTTTTAAACAGTCAATAATAAACACCCCTGTGCTCCAGCAAGGAGATCAGGAAAACGTACTGTTGGAGAGCCTTGAGGACTGGTTTGGGAACCACTGCTTACTCCCAAACTGAACCATCCTTATAATCTGTTTTATCCATTTAAAGTTTTACCATTTGTAGCACTTCATTCAACAATAAAATATTTTCTTGTACATGTTATTTTAAGTCTACTAATTAATTAATCTGTCATTTTATATATGAAGATTGGAACAAATATTTACTTAATTAACAAAATTACTTCTCGTGCATGGGGCTGATTCAGAGTTGTACTTATACTTTTTTTTAGGTGCAAGTGTAGACCTGAGCACTATCACGTTGAATTGCAAGGGGAAACAAATTTAAAAGGTGAAACCAGAATTAGAGTTAAGAGGTAAAATTTCTTAGCTCAACTCTAATTTATATTATAAACATAAATCTATGCAGTATGTGAGTTCTGTGTGTAAAAGTAAAGTATGTTCCCTGCATGCAAAAGATTTTAAATTAACACCCCTTACTTTGAAAAATAGTTTACTCCCATGGGCTGATTCAGAGCTGCGCTTCCGTCTATTTTTCAGACGGAAGTGCAGCCAAAATGTCTTTTACGCATGCCCAGATTGCGAGCACGCACAGAATCCGTCTGTGATAGCATTCGACCGGGCTGCGCCTGTGGAATGATATTTAAATGAGAAAAGGGTCGCTTTTCTCATTTAAATACTATTTCTAATGCGGTCCGGCAGCTGCTTAATAAGCCTTACGCTTACACCATCACTTGAGATGGTGTAAGTGTAGCTGCAACTCACCGGAGCTGAAAAAAATAAAAAGCAATTAGTAAAAAAAAAAACCCTCCCCCCCGCTACCCCCTCCGTCGCAACCCGCAAGCGCTGAAAACAAATAAATAAAGAACGGCCCGCCAGGGCTGAATTCTCATTCTCACGATAACTGTGGCAGTGCCCAAAGGGTATAAATATACCCCAATGACAGTAGACCTGTCATTAGCGTTGGGATATCCTACTGTGTAGGACATGGTACTCGTCGTCTGTATAGGGTTTTTCATTTTGCCAAGGCCACCCCCGAATTAAAAGCTTACAAGACTGGACCCCCATCAGAGCAGGTAAGTATGGTATTTTTTTTAATTTGTGTGGGCATTTTTTGGGCATTTTTTTATTACTTATTTTTAAGGGGCACATGGCGATGGTTATATTATTTAAAGTATGTGGCCACTTTTTTATTTTTTTAAACAAGGGGACAAGGACATGGCTTTTTTTAATTTCTTGTTTATTTTTAAGGGGCACATGTCGCGTTTTAAAGGGACGGGGTATTTGCATTATTTTAGTATTTAACATAGGGGGGCACTTGGGAAGTTTAAATATTTGTTTTTTTTGGATGGGCACAGTAATTTTTTATTTTTTTTAATGCCATGGGTATCTAACGCTTTTTGGGGCAGGGCATGCTGCCGATAGTAGTGATACTAGCGCAAACATGCCTTGTCATTTATGGGCATGCTTGGACTAGTAGTTCTGCTAGCGGCAGCATGCCCGGCCGGGCCGTTCCCTATTTATTTATATTCAGCGCTTGCGGGTTGCGACGGAGGGGGTAGCGGGGGAAGGGGTTTTTTTATTACAAAAATATATATATATTTTTTTTAAATACGGTCAATTCAGAGGTGCGTGTTTCTACTGAAAAACTACAAGCACCAGCATACCCATGGATGCCAGGGCATGCTGGCGCTTGGAGAACCACAAGCGCCATCATAACCTGCCAGCCAGGGCCCGCAGCGCCATATAAATGTCCCATATTATAAATAATACAGTATAGTGCCGCCATTAAAAATGTCCAAAATTGCCCAAATGTACAGTAAAAAATAAAAAAAATTGCTTACCTGCTCTGCTGGGGGTCCAGTCTTCTAATCTTTTAATCCAGGGGTGGGGCCTTGGCAAAAAAAACCACTGTTGACACGTCGCAAAACTTTTTCCTGCAAGCAGAACATCCTGACGCCAATGACAGTTCCACTGTCATTGGGGCATATTTATACCCCTTGTCCAATGTCTAAATTCTCTAGAGAATTGTATAAGCCTGGTGTAATCGTAGGGCTCGTTAAGCAGCCATCGGACAACCCTGCACGCAATATTTAAATGAGAAAAACACTCCTTTTCTCATTTAAATATCATGGAACTCCCAGTTCCACATACGCAGGGCAGACAGATACGCAGGGATGGGTACACTTGCGGCCGTTTTTCTGTGCGTGCTCTCGATCTGAGCATGCGCAGTGCTAATTTTTGAGCGCTTCCGTCTGAAGAAAAAACGGAAGTGCAGCTCTGAATCAGGGCCTTAGTAAGGTTCAGATGGAGAGTGGGAGTCTTTTTGAGTGTGAAAGGCTTAACAATTATTTTGGTTCAATATTCACAAAAGAAAGAGAGGGGAAGGGACCACTTTTAAAAGGGAAGACTAATAATACAAAGGAGGCAATTAATACTACTTTCACTGAGGGGCAGGTATTAAAAGAACTTTCAAAGCTGAAAGTGGAGAAATCAATGGGACCAGATGGGGTACATCCTAGGACACTAAAATAGCTTAGAGGGGTGATGGCAAACCCATTAACTGAATTATTCAACCAGTCACTAATAACTGGGGTGATTCTAGAGAACTGAAAAATAGCAAATGAAGTGGAAGTAGGGAAGAAGCGTCAAACTACCGACCAGTGAGTCCAACATCAGTAGTAGGGATTTTGTTGGAAACACTGTTAAAGGAACAAATTGTACAGTATCTTAAAACCAGTAACTTACAGGATCCCAAGCAGCATGGATTCACTGGGGGGAAGATCATGTAAAACATATCTTATTGAATGTTTTGACTTTCACTTAGAGCTTATCTAGATTTTAGTAAGGCTTTTGACACTGTGCAACACCACAGATAATAAGCTGGAAACTTTGGGATTGGACTTAGAGATAGTTGCATGGATACGATCTTGGTTACAGGATAGACAACAGAGGGTTGTAGTAAATGTAATCCCTTCTGGGGATGGTAAGGTAGCCAGTGGAGTACCCATGGGTTCTGTACATGGACCAGTGGTAATATATATCTTTATAGGTGATATTGCCTGTGGTATCGAGGGGAAAATATGCATTTTTGCAAATGACTCCGAGATATGTAACAGGGTAGACACGCCTGGAGGGCTGATCTAGGTAGACTGTTATATGGTGGTCACTTGGATGTGGTCTCTACTGCATTGTACTTATAAAATAAAGAAGACATTCTTCTAACTTGTGACTCTTACATGGATTCTGCACTGTATGACCATAACTAGTGTTAAGCTGGCCATACACTAGAGCGATTATCGCTCCCAGCATGTGGCTGCCGATAAACGGGACGATTTCCCCCTGGGGAAAGGTCCCGATATCTGCACCATACACTGCCACAGGCTGGGAGCGATAATCTCTGCTGGAGAGCCTGCAGCCAGCCTCCTGATTGGCTGGGTCTCCTGTCAATCTTGACAGGAGACCCAGCTTTCACACTTACAGGCTGCAAGCGCTCTGTCCTCTCTCCCTATGTCTGGCTATACAGCGCTGTATAGTAAGACAGGGGGAGAGGACATAGCTCTGCAGCCTGTCAGTGTGTGGGGCTCTGCAGCGCTATGTCCTCTCTCCCTGTCTGACT
>WWET01004742.1:23365-38962 GCA_011038615.1 Limnodynastes dumerilii | reverse complement strand
CCAATGAGTAATAATCAATAAATTAACAACCATTGATGACTTTTTGCTCTTCGTGTAATGTATTATATTGATTAGATCTGGAACATATATCAGCAATTATGATATGACAGCCATGATCACTAGTGTCCTCCATAATCACTACCATTAAATTGTTTATTTTTTTGTAACACCCATTCATTTCAGGTAAGGTCAGTGAAACTGAGTAAGAAAGGCAGAACCAAGGAAAAGCTACGTTTCCCTTCCCATGAACGGTCTCCCTATATAGTTCAAAATAAAATGCGTATACCACAACCAACATGGCGCCGCAGGGTGCCCAGAGCAGCTCCGTGACGTCATGCACTGAGGCGCTAGTGAGAGCTCTGATAGGCGAGAGGTCTGTTGTATTGCCAGAGCGATTGGTTTCCTGCCCCTCCCTGCTCGGTAGCAGGCTAGGGCGTGGCTTCTCGTCCTGGCAAGGCAGTTCGGTTGCGGCTGGAAGTCCGGACGCCACGTTACTGGCTGTCACTTCCGGGTGACGTCATCGGAGATCTTTGCTCCAGAAAGTGCCCTCATCAGCAGTGGGCGGGGCGGGTCACGTGGTTCTGAGAGTGTCGGAATGTCTGGCATGGAGCTGGAAGTCCCAGCATGCCGCCTGAGAGGGGGACACCTGTAAGGGACTTCTTGGGGTGGAGAGCTGAGGCATTCTGTACAAGATTTAAATAAAGATCTTTATTATTGCAACATTCTTCTTCTTCTTATAATAATATTCTTCTTCTTCTTATTATTATTATAACATTCTTCTTCTTATTATTATTATTATAACATTATTATTTTTATCATGGGGAAAATATTAAATATCAAACAACCACATTGTGAAATGGAGAAAAACATAAAACCCATAAAGTATAGAGGCAAATAACCCAGGCATGGTATCTATAGGCTCCATTTACTAAAGACTGATCACTTTATTATCATGCAATACGCAGGTTTGCATCATTTTATTTTAGTTGCACGATAAATAATCTGCTCCTCAGTTTTCAACTGCCAGTTACTATGGTAACCACCTAAATATCAACTCGTTTAAACCAGGTGAGTGACAGTTGTAAGCTCTAGGGTTGATTCATTTGTACCTAATGGAATGGGTCATGTTGGAGGGTCTGGTGCTCAGCATGGAAACCTTTCAGTGCGCAATTCTAAACTGTATGTAAGCGCATAGCCAATCCTTACTGTACAATTTACATGCCTCTGACCAGCTCCCCCATGTGTATCTCCTATGCATGGGGGGGAAGGGACACCTCTTTCCCCCATGCGGAGTGCTCTGATCCACAGGGAGCGCAGCTGCGATTGTCTGCGCTCCATAGCATACAGCGGTCTGCTAAGAATCTAAGGTCTCTAGTTCTCATGATTAAGCTATATTCATTAAGCATTACCATTGCATCTTCTCAGCACAGGGTGTTAGGAATCACCCCTGATATGTCCTCTCTCCACCACTAGAGGCCTCCTGTGCTCTCCCTTCATCCCAGGCAAGTGTCTGAGTCAGGTGGCTGGAGCTCGTTAGCCTGCATCTCAGACACCTGTTCGCCTAGCATAAAGACCAGCAACTCCCTCATCTCTGTGCTGGTTCATTAGCGTTTTCTGCCTGTGTTAGGGTCAGGCTGCGGGGAAGGGAGGGTTAGGGTCAGGCTGCGGGGAAGGTTAGGGTCAGGGTAATGGAAGGGGAGGGTTAGGGTTAGAATTAGGGGAAGGGTTGGGGTTAGTTTTGCCACTTACCTTTCAGAACACCGTGTTTGGTGCTCCGGAAATCGACTGCTATGCCTCATCGAGGCATAAGCAATTGAAATCCCAGCCTGTTCGAAACTGACTGGATGAAAGCGACCCTATCGAAATAGGGCCGTTCTTTCCAGGGACCCACACCCGTCTCTAAATTGTTACGGCACACTGGAATTACCTGCTGGGAGTACCAGGGTGGCTGCAGGAACGAGGCCGTCGTCACTTGCCAAGGCACGGGGTCGTAGCGGTATGCTGGGATTACCCGAACAGGAACCAGGGTGACCGCGAGAACAAGACGGGCGTTGCTGACCAGGTCGCAGAGTCTAGCAGGACCTGGTGTTCACTAGAGCCTCTAGAGGTGAGGATAGTCTGGGCTGCAGAGTTTACCCGCAGGTCGCGGCTCCTAGGGCAACGCCCGGGAGGGGAAGAAGAATTAAAGAAAGAGGTAAGTAAGGTAAAAAGAAGGAGCAAGGCATAAGAGAGAGAAAGCAAAGTCAGCAGAACCTGACTTTAGACCACAGAGAACACTAAACAGAGACACAGGACTAGAAAGGGTTAACCAGGGTTGACAACTTTTTAGAGCTTCCCTCCGGGAGATCCCAGAGGGAAGCCATTGATTTCTTCAAGGGACGGGGCTTAATGACGCGACTTATGCAAAGCCCCGCCCCCTGTCAATCACAATAACTCCTGTGCCACCTGTCAATCACTCCTGTAATCTCCAGCGTTTCAGGGGATGGATGGGGCTTGATGACATCATCAAGCCCCGCACATCCTTAGTAACGCTAGGGATTACGGGCCGTATTCAGCGCTCCGGCCGCATTGCAATTGAGGCGGGAGTTTTGAGAAATGTGCTGCTGCGCATGCGCAGTCATTTTGTAACGTAATCTACGTTATTTCTTGCAACGTAGATTGCGTATACGCGGTCTTTAAGATTGCGATTGCAATGCGGCCGGAGCTCTGAATAGGGCCCCACAGGAGTAATTGCTGGCTGGTGGGGTTTGCGGGAGATTTGCCGGCTCTCCCGGGATACTGGGAGAACTGCCCAAATTTCGGGAGTCTCTCGGATATTCCAGGAGTCGGCAACCCTGGGGTTAACAGGACAAACAAGACTGACTGACTAGGACTCACGCTCGCTCACACACTCACACAGAGCTACCACGAAGGACCACATGAACAAGCTCACAGGAGAAGGCAGGGAACAGAAACAAGGGAATAATACAATAAGGTAGGAGAGGAGAAGATGATACACGGAGGGGAGCAGGCAAGGAACAAGGCTGGGTAACGGGGCAATCAAGAACCAGATATAAGGCAAAAGGCAGGACAGAGAGCAGAAGGCAGGCACAGATACTGGGAGTTCAGAGTCTATAACCAGCGCTGTCAGAGCGACAGCGCCATGCTGATAAAGAGGCTGCTAGCCCCTGATAGGCTAGCAGCATGACGACTTGCTGGATGGTGAGGATGCCTACTGGACGTGGGAGAGCGTCCTTAGTGACGGTAACTAGGAAGTGGAGCCTGCGCCCTCCCGAAGCTGCGGCGGCACTCCACGTGGTGCCCCGTTTGCAAGCCGCGATTGACAGTTACGGAGGAGACCGGAGGGGTGAGTGAGAGGCATGCCTGGTTGCTGTAGCCGGCATGTAACATAAATACTGAGAATCCTTGTGTCACTAGGCATTGGGTGGGTTTGATGATGTAATTTGTGCCATAAAGCCCCGTCCTTATCCCTAGAAACACAAGGACTAGTAGCATTGCTGCATAGACGCCGGCCACCATGTCATCATCTATCTCTACACTCCGAGATCTCCGGAAGGGAAGAAATAGATAGTCGGTAACCCTGATATAGAGGACCTTAAACAAATAGTGCTCATCTAATGCTCAGTGATGTCAATAAGTTGGTTGGGGGTTGTTATTTAGGGTTTTTTACTTTATTACTACTAGGGCACACATTTTTTTGTCATTTATGTTAGATTATAATAAATAAACAAATAAATAAATACATAAATGATGTCTAAATTACCAAAGAGAGAATAAACAGACAAATAGTATAGAGATAACATCCCCCCCCCATGGTAGCACATTCAGGTTGTAATTAACATAACATGATGATGGTGATGATGATGATGATGAAGGTTGAGGCTTAAGATCCTATCTTCAAATACATACCGGTACATCACAACATTTTGAATAAAATAAAGTAGTGAAATAAGGTTATAAAATGAAGTGTGGCAAAAAAGAGAGGAAAAGGCTGCAAATATTTATTATGATTCCATTTATACTGAAATCTTCCTTTTCCACTGTGTTCCTGGCCAATTCCAGGGCTTTATGTCAACATTGGGATAAATAAAAGCCCTTTTTGTAGTAACAGCATGACCCCAGTGTTACACTGTCTTTAGATAGAGTTACCCTGGATGGGCGGAACCTTCTGTGCGGGATACTGGGGAAGGAGTTACAGACGGACCTGGTGTGCGCCGGGAATTGTGTCCCTCATGCGGTGAGAAGGTGAGTGTGAGATATAGGGGAGAATCTGGCAGAGTGATTGTGGGGTGTGCAGGGGGTAATAGCTGTTTCTTTCCTCCAGATGTTGCCTGTCAGAGGGGCTGCTCTGCTCAGATACACCGCTGCTGTCTGCAGGTAAGGGCTCCTAAGTAAGTGCACCATGGGGGTGCACCACAAGTCCCAGCAAGCACAGCACACATGCCACATAGGCTGCACACATGCCACATAGGCTGCACACATGCCACATAGGCTGCACACATGCCACTTGCATGGTTTTTGTTGTTGTGTTAGTCAACATTGACTGGCAAACTAGCAGTATCTTGGACCCACGCGGGACCAACTGTACAAGCTTGGCGAAGGGATCTCCAGCTCCGGGTGCACTGTGGCTCGGGGAGGGAGAAAGTTCTTCTTTTGCCATCACTGCCCAGAGTTCTGCTCATTCGTGGTGGAAATGCAAGTTTATAAAACTGCTCTACAAGCTAGGGGGAAGCTAATAGGAAACACAGAACATGACATTTTTAATTACTGCACTAAAAGTGACCCTACTATAGCTACAACATTACAGACTTATCAGATACAAGGTCATTATGAATTTATTTTAAACAATGAATATCTCTTTATTGCTCTATATGAGACTTGGTACCATTCACTAGGATGCGATTTGCTTGATAAGACATATCCTTTAATCAGGGTGGGTGACAGGGAGTGGTGACATTACTGCAGTTTTGCAGATGACGTTTGACCTTATTAACTGCGCGTTACTCCATGACAGGTCTGCTATCTAGATGAATTTTGCTATCTAAGTTAAGATTGCCGGTTGAGTGCAGCACAGATTCACATGTGAACTTCTATCTGTAGAATGTGGTATCAACTCCATGGTATAGATCAGGGGAGGGAATCCTCCGGGCAGGATCCGGCCTGCGACATCATATGGTCCAAACCCACAGAAGCAATTGAATCATCCATGATTCAATTGCTTCTGCTATCGGCAAACTTGCATTTCCACCATGCGTAAGCAGAACTCTGGGCAGTGATGGCAAAAGAAGAACTCTATCCCTCCCTGAGCAGCAGTGCACCCAGAGATCCCTCCGCCATGCTCGTATGGTCGGTCCTGCGCGGGTCCCCGATACTGCAAGTTTTCCCATTGACCAATAGCATTTCTCTTCTTCTGCATTTTTAATATGTACAAACAAACCAATAATATACATTGCATCCAACAATTGTGTGTATGTACCTGTGCAAAATATTAGGTAAATTCGGTTGCTGTACCAGCATAGATTGAGGGATATCCGAAATAGGAACATCCGAAATTCCCTTTTCGGATACCCCTCCATTTTGGAATTATTTTTTTTTTCAGAATGGGTGGGTGTTGTCGGGATACAGGGTCACCTGTACCTTGGTCCCTTCACGTGAGTAGGCCTCGATCCACGGCTAGCTGGAGAGCAACAAATAGACACTGAGACAAGTACAGTATCCAACGCAGCTCTGACAAGAACAATGGCAGAGTGGATTTATTATACATCAACATACAAAAGATTTAATTGGTTCAGCTCGTTGTAGCTAGGCGTTTGAAACTGGCTGGGAGAAAACGGCCCGTTCTTTCCGGGGACCGACACCCATATATGTAGAACAAGAAGAAATATAGAATATTAAGACTTTAATACTGAAATACTTCTTCACATCAAAAACAGCATTCAAATAAAAGCAGTCAATAAATTACAATAAAACCGGAACTGTGAATGAAACGCAGTTCCCGTACCCTAGGGAATCGTTAAGTTGTGGATCCCATGTGAAAGCTCCCTATGATGCGTTTCGAACATGCGTTCTTTCTCAAGGTTTGGCATGCCCCAGTCATCTGATACATCTCTTCCTGTGCAGAATGCCCCCTCCTGCACTTGATTAAGCCCCTTGAAAGCTGCTGTCATGTCCCTTCTCTGTTCCAAGCTTTCAGTCTTTCGGGTATGTTGTGTGACCCAGACCATGCACCATTTTTTTTGCTCTTCTCTTCACTGTCTAATATATTTGTTATTCTGGAGATCTGATCTCCCTTCCAATTTATTTCAATACATACAGTTATATACACAGTGTATAAACACCTAAACACTGTATTGATATTTTTTTCAAGCCTTCTAGTTCATCTGTCCTTTCCATCAATGTAGAATGTAATCTTGTGTTCACTCTGTTTGCTAAAGTTGACATATATTGTGTGTTTTAGTATTTATTTCTACTGTATTTTATGTTCTGCAGTAGGGCTACAGGAAGCAATGGGCTTCTCTACAATGACCCCAGTAAGTCTATTTGTTGATTTATTTTCTCTTTGTCAAATATACGTTATAAAAAGAATTATATAAGTGTTAATGTTGCTTTAACAGAGATTTCTAGTTAACATCGTACATTGATCACATGGCTTTTTTTACACATGCTGCAATGTCTGCCACAGTTTAGCTTTGTGAACTATTCTCCTATTGGTATCTCAAGCTTTAATGTAAAGTACCTGAGACTGTACTGTGTGAATTCTAGGGGCGGGTGGCCTCCCATGTGTTTGTACTGGTACATGGATACAGAGATTATCCAGTATGGGATCCCAGCTAGGACTTCCTTTCCGAGCTCCAAATGCAGCAATTTCAATAGTCTAGATCTGTTCCATAGCCGTTGACAGGAGGTGAGCAGGGCAGTGGTTCCGGCAGCGATCAGCACTGCATATACATGGCTGTTCTGATCCATATGCATACTTTTAGAAAGCCTGACTGGTTGACGTTATTCAGAGCTTCACCAGGAGATGGAGGAGTGCGCAAAAAACCACTGCTGTCTCCTCCTTTCTTATGGTTAAACACTGTAAATGTGTAAAATGTTTCCGGTAATGATCACATATTAATCTGGAGAAGTTTTTAGTCTGCAAATGGTCTGTGTTGGTGAATTCATGGCCTGTGGTCCATATAAAGTTGCTCACACATGATACAACCTTATTAACGAACTACTGCTTCTGTGAGAAATTCAGCCCATATGGATGGGTATCAATGTAAAATGAAGATGACTGGGGAAACCATTGGTGCTCCTATATTTATATTTGCATATATCTCACTGCCTTTAAGTATTTGGGAATGTGCTGTCTGGACTCTCATGTTCCACGAATCTCATTTCATATAGATGTAAACGTAACACCTGATGCTCTCTGGATATACTTGACAAATGTTTGTAATCCATATCCAGGTATATTTTCTGTGACGTTAACCTGGATGGTGCAAATTTGTGACAGATGCCCGTGTTCAGAGTACCGGAGGTATAACATACACGTCCGGTGTTCAGCGATTTTTACTACTGCGCGTGCGTAGTAATTTGCCTAACGTAATCTACGTATCTTTTTCTTATGTAGGTTGCGTAAATGCGGTCTGAAAGATTAGATTACGTAAAAAAAACTACTACGCATGCGCAGTAGTGAAAATCGCTAAACAGCGTACGTGTATGTTATACCTCCGGTACTCTGAATACAAGAATGTTTCATTTTTACAGACATGGGGCCTGATCCAGAACTACGCATTTCCGCGAATATACGTGAGGCGGAGACGTAAATTTGCAGATTAGAACGCACTGCGCATGCGCACCACAGAAAATACGCACATTCACGTAGCGTATTTTATAACGTATGGGTGATTCACGTATGTCACACGTAAATACTTACGCGTGGGTGTGACAAATTTACGTTAGTGAACAATACGTGCGTTTTACGTGAAGCGGGTGGGGGGTGGTATTTAAAGTGTACAGTATGGGCGTGCTAAGCTGCGTACGTTCGCGTAGTCAGTACGTCCGTTCGCGGACGTATGCTGTTACGTTAGGAAAAGTTAAGGTAGGGTTTGGGTCGCGTAATCTGACAAAATACGTCCGTGCAAGGGGTGTGCCGAGGGGAGTGTAGCAAACTTACGTGTACGAAAATACGCTCCGCGAATATACGTATGCACACACGTAGTTCTGGATCTACCCCATGGAGTATTATATACTGTGGTGTTACAGGCACAGTATACAGGGAATTTGTAAACTTTTTTTTTGTATAATCATCTGTTAAGATCAGCAAGTTTTTGGAGTGTTTGGGGAAAGGAGAAAAAAAAAGTAAGATAAAAATAAATGACCTTCATTATCTCCACTTGTGGTCAGAGGTGACCTCATCACAGACATTTTATCATCTCTAAAGCTGGCCATACACTAGGACGATTATCGGTCCCAGCAGGGGGGTGGGCCGATAAACAGGACGATTTCCCGCTTGGGAAATGTCCCATTATCGGCACCATACACCTCTCCGACCGATAATCCTAGCTGACAGGATTATCGGTCGGAGAGGTGTACAAAGCTGCTGTGGAGGTATACTTTTTAAAGTTGTGAGAGATATACAGCAGCGGCTATTGCAGGCAGTAATACAGATAAGAATCAGCGCTTCACACAGCCCGGCTTTGGCTGATCCCTGTCTATACTACTCCTTGCAATAGCCGCTGCTGTATATTTATGTACTATGCTGCTTTGACAGCTGTAAAGTATACCTTCACAGCTATCAGAGCAGCTTTGTACATAGATATAAAGCAGCAGCAGCAGCTTGAAGAATAGGGAGCCATTCAGCTTGCTGAATGTCCCAATTTAAATCACAGATCAAATAATCGTACAGAGCGTTTATTTGGCGTTTCAAAAATTGATCTGTACCATACTTTAGAGCGATTATTTGCCCAATAATTGGTGATCGGGCCGATAATCGCTCTAGTGAATGGCCGGCTTAAGAGTGGAGGTGTTACCCAGGCACAATCTAGCTTGTATTCCTAGGATAGAGCTAATGATGGTATCTGGTTATTAAGGAGAACACGCTGTCTTTTTCCCATAATTAAATCTACTTGTTGACCCAGAGTGTGTGAGGGCCTAGAAACGAGCCCTGTCTAAAGGGGATACACGTATTCCCAGATATGTTTGTGTTTGAGATCACACCATGGTGGCTCTTGTCCTAGGTGTCATGTTGGAATATGGCTGCACCGACCATCTGTCTGTTCCCCCTCCTTATGTCTTCTGTAAGTTCTTCTCTCCCACTTAGTGTGTTAGCTCACGTGAGCAGGGCTCTCCATCCTAGTGTTGTTCCCTCCTCCACCATTCCCCCCCCCCCTCACTTTGTACCCTCTTATCTTCCTCTGCTACCCTTTTCCTCCATCCCCACCTGGTGGCTCCTTCTCAATCTTTGTACGGTGCTGCAGACGCCTTGTGGCGCCTTATAAATAAACGATAATAATAATAATAATACATCTGAGCTGCACAGAGGAAAATGAGAAAATGAATGTGTTCTGATAGAGAGAGCGCCACTGGTCATGCAGTGGTTTAATATAAATACCGCTCACTCTTTAATACAGGGTTCCTAAAGCAGGACAGCAGGAGGCACTACAGGTCCCAGCCCACACATGGCATCGGAAGATACAAGTACATGTTACCACCAGAGACGGTGAGGATTTTGGCTATGTAACCCTTCATGCAGGTTTTGTATTGGAGACATTACTGGCAGATACAACATTAGCAGAAAAGCTATTTATTTATTATTTTCATTTATTTTATTTATTAGTAGTCGTTTACGTGGCTCTGGGCACCTATTAGACCGTTGGTGAGAGCATTCTGTGTAGAGAAACCAATGGGAGGCACCGCTCCGATGGGCTGCTTTTGGAAATAGAGACACCCAAAAGGTCCTTTTCAGCTGTCTCTCTATTATGAATGGCAGCCATTTTAGGTTTGTTAATGAATGGATGAGTGTGCATATCGGCAGGACCCGTTACACCCGCTGCTGACCGCTCCGGAGAGGGGAGTAACCTCTCTGGAGACTTGGGGGGGTTAGGGTTAGGCTCTTAGGAAAAAGGGTTAGGGCCATAGATATGGAGGGTTAGGGTCAGGCTGCAAGCTGGTTAGGCTACAGAGAAGGGAGAAGAGAGGGTTAGGCTGCAGGGAAGGGAGGGTTAGGGTTAGAATTAGGGGAAGGGTTGGGGCTATTTTTTAGGCTTGCCTATCGGTGTACCATGTTTGGTGCTCTGGGGGTCGATTGTTATGCCTCATTGATTCATAAACAGTCGATATCCCAGTTCGAAGCTGTCTGTGGGAGAGATCGTCCCTGTCGATAAGGCCGTTCTTAGCGGGGACTCACACAAGACAAATGCAGAGCTGACGCATTGAGTAAATGTGTAACCATCTCTACCCTGTAGATCAGGCCTGGCCAAACCGTGGCTCTCAGGGTATTGTGAAACTATAAATCCCAGCATGCTCGGTGTCAGCAGGCAAAGCATGCTGGGACTCGTAGTTTCACAACACCTGGAGAGCCGCAGGTTGCTTATAACGCCGGGAAAGTGCTGTTTCCAGACCTTTTATTGACGTCTGGAATATTCTAGGTTGCTAATGATGTTTCCTTGCGGTAACCGATGATTACTTTGATGGCCATATTTGGTCTCCGCTGGACAGTTACTGTTTCATTGGTTGTGTCCTGTCACCTGTCATTAACCTTTCATTCCCTTAATAGGACCCAAAGAAGAAAAGCAAGTTCCAAAAAAAAGCCATCAAGCCGGGCACAGACTTCGAGTACGGCGTCCTGAACTTCAGCGTCTCCGGACACAACATGCTCTACGTGGAACATTTTGCACGCTACATCCATAATCTCTGTAACCAGATGTCCATTAGAGTGGAGGAGAGGTGAGACCTCGTTGTCCCCCGGTGGATAATTCATATACTGCATTCGTAAATGCTCTTGGGATTGATACATAAGGGCAAATGTTGTCTATCACACAATGGATAGCTTGTATGGTAACAGTGCTCAGTGCTGTGTATGATCAGTCACACAGCAGTGTTACTACCAGGACTGAGGGGATATTACTATGGAGAGAGACAGGGTGTATGTAACAGTGCTCAGTACTGTGTATGATCAGTTATAGAGCAGTGTTATTATGAGGATTTAGGGGAATGTTTGTATGAAAAGAGAAAGTATCCAAGTTTGTGTTAATCGTGTAATAGGAAGGAAAACAAGATAGCAAAGTGATTGTTAATAGAGTAGACAAATATAAAGTAGGTTGAGGAATTTGGTAACTTGTCTGAAGAGGTGAATTTTGAGGGAGTGCTTGGGGAGTAGAAGATAGTCTTAATGGGCAAGGAAAGTTATTCCAGAGAGGGGGTGCAGCCCGGGAGAAGTCCTGTAACTGGGAATCTGGGTGTTTATTAAGAATAGTGGACAGCTGTGTCCTGGCTCTTTGTTAACCTTTTGGGGTGAATGCCTTGAACATCATTGTGCCTCTGCAGCTACGCAAAGCCCACCAAGACAAAAGAAGTCATGCTCCTGCAGGACACGGGGAACAAGATGTATTTGGACTCTGTAGTGACCACCCACGAGCGAGTTGTCCAGGTAGGCGGTCATTACCTGCTGCCTCTCTCCAGCTGTCTTAAACATAACCCATTTCCCTTGTGTCATTGGGAATCAGTCTGTCTAAATATGAATGGCGCAAGCCAGTAGCCACGCCCACTTTTGAAGGACGTGTCTGAATGACCATGGCGATAAGAATATAGGTCATCCACCAGCGCCCCCTAGGGGTCTGCTCATTTTTTTTAATTAAAAATGAAAATATATATTTCAGGAAAGCTAAATAAAATTATGAATATATTTCCCATTTCTAGACTTCTGTAATAAAAATAAACTTTATTTAAATATAATAAAATGTGGTAATGTATCCAGCTCTTAAGTTTGCATTAGAAGCGGTAAGTTCGGTTTCGTGCACATGCCCAGCGTGATAAAGTACAACAAGGTCCGGCGCTCCACACAAACATTATATAACACTATGGGTCTGATTCAATTAGAATCGCGGCCCGCGATGGGAAATTGTTCGTGGTGCGCGTTTTCCTGTCTATTACAGTTCCCAATTTTTATACTCATCTCTATGAGGTACATATAAAGATAGGAAAAAAAATTTGCACTGTTAGCATCGCACCACAAAATACGTGGGTGAAATGCTAATTGAATCAGGCCCTATGTGTCCGCACATACATAAAAAGGAGGTTTGGGTCACAATATAGCTATATTGGGTTATCTCACCTGCCCACGGTCAAGGCTCCTCCTGTAGGTGAGTCCCTATCCATCTGCTATATGTGTACTCAGGAGGTCTGTATTAAGACACTCCTGCCATTTGAACAGTGTGCAGCGGCCATTTTGGGGAGGGGTCAGGCTCCCAAAGTAAAATTAGTAACAGGTGAACTAAACCTCCTTTTTATGTATGTGCTCAAACATAGTGTTCTATAATGTTTGCATGGAGCGCCGGACCTCTCTTTTGTTCCTTGTAGTTACACAGTGGTCACTTTGGTATATTTGAATATAAGTGCGGCCCTGTGTTTTCTTGTTGCTGTTAACAGCGTGATAAAGTGCCTGCAATCCGTTTGAAACACTCTGCAGATGGAGAGAATGTGTCTGTATTTGACCCAATGAGTGAATTCACTATTTATTCCTCTCGTGTTGATTGGTCCTGTCAACAAAATGGCCTCCACTATTGCGGCCATTTTGTTGACAGGCCTAATAAACATGAGGAGAAAAATAGAGAATTCTGCTTGCGGTAAAGGGTGACAGGACCAGTAACCTGTAATCCAGCAGGGTGTCTGTCATTGCTGGTGACACCATGTATAGCATCTGTGACTGAAATGAATGTAATGTCTCTCCATTTGGTATTCAGGTGAGCGGGATTAACGCCACGTTGGCTCCCATCATTATGGAAGTTCTGATGATGAACCAACCTGAAGGTGTCCAGCTTCTGGTTAAAGAGGTGAGGAGAATGTTATGGTAATCTAAATGTTATGTTATGGTAATCTTTCAGGTACGAATGATATATTCCTGTACTCAATTATTTCTAATAATAACTCGCTTTATTTTTCATATATGACGCTGTCATTAAAAATACAAAATAAAAAGGGTGGAAATAGTCTATATCAGGGGTTTTCAACCAGCGGTACTTGCCCCGCCCCTCTTTACAGTAATTTAAGATGGAACGCCCACTCAGTCTGATTGCAATATAGAGGAGCGGTGCTGAGGTCACAAGGGGCCGTTCCCTCAGTCCAATTACAGCATGGCGGGGCTGAGGTCACAAGTGGGCATTTCCTATTCAATTACAGTATGGAGGGGCGGGGCTGAGGTCACAAGTGGGCGTTCCTTCTTAGAAGACAGTATAGAAAGGGTGGAGCTTAGGTCACAATTGAGCGTTCCCACTTATTCTGCTTAGAGCATAGGGTTGAGGGGCCTGATCCAGAACAACGCACGCTTGCGAGCTAACGCTGATCGTAAGCGTAAAATCGGCAGAAAAAACGCACCGTGCATGCGCCTGGTGACAATTTCCGGTAGTAAAACACTAATTTTCGTAGCGGCGATTCGGGCGTCCGTATACTTTGCGTTTTTACCGACGGAGGAGAGTGTTGATATTATGAAGTTCTTATGGACGCTGGAGTTAAGGAATATAGGTGGGAGGAGACATTTAAATTGTACAGTATGGGCGTGCTAAGCGTCGTTTATACGCAATGAACGTATGGACGGCCGCGGGAACGAACACAAATGTTAGGGTAGGGTTTGCCGAGCGTATGGAAGCTAAACTAGGTACGAGCAAGGGGAGTGCCTATTGCCGTGCATCGGCGGTACGTTCAGCGATAATACGCTACGCACAACAGCGGAGGTCTGGATCAGGCCCGAGGTCACTAGAAGGCATTCCTTTCAATTACAGCATAGCGGACGGAGGTAAAAAAAAAAAGGCCATTTCCTGTTAGATTACTGCATAGAGGGGCGGGGCTGAGGTCACAATTGGGCGTTCTCTCTTATTCGAATTACAGCAGAGGGGCGGAGCTAAGAAAAAAATACCCATGTGTTACCTTAGCTCTGCCCCTCTCAGAAGTGTCATTGCTTAATCAGAAAATAAAGCTGGAACTGAATTAATGTCCATCAGACACAATTTTTATGCTCCTGTAACCTTTGTTTTGTCTCTTGTGTCTGTGCATCTGACATGGAATCTGATACTGTCGTACTATCTCTCTCTAGCACACGGAGGTAGATTACCTGGAGAGATTTAAATCCCGTCCGGATTTGGAGAACTTGAGAGCCTCAATGAGCTGAGATGCCGGGACTCTGCTCCTATGGACCAAGCTATAACGACCAGCGAGAGGGGTCTGAGCTATAGCCAGCACGAGATGGGGGGAGGGGGGGGTCTGTGAGAGCAACGTGCCGTCAGCAGAATTTCTATGTTAGTGTATAAGCCGCAAATGCTTTATTTGTTTGGAAAGTACTTGATGTATTTAAAATAAAGACTGTTTTTGAAAATAATCTGGGTGATTTAAAGTAGATTAAATGGACATAATCTGAAGTCATGCAGCACGGTGGTTCAGTGAATAGTTCTTGTGTCTCACAACACTAAGGTGATGAGTTCGATTCCCGGACTAGGCCTTAACTGTGTGGTGTGTGTATGTTCTCCCCGTGTCTGTGTGTGTTTCCTCCAGGTGCTCTGGCTTACTCCCACACTCCAAAAACATGCTGGATGCTGAGTAAATGAACTCTAGTCTGTGTGTCTGCGTTAGGGAACTTAGAAATTAGCTTCGATAGGGCAGAGACTGATATGAAAGTGAAATATTCTCTGTAAAGCGCTACGTAATCTGATGGCGCTATATAAACACCTATTAATAGATAAATAACTATGCAGGAAGACCACAAGTGCCATCAGGAAATGAATACAGAAAGTGAGAGAAAGTAGTGGTGAAGTAGTGGTTTCTCAGGAAACGTACAGCGAATATATATATATAGATATGTATATACCTAGATATGTATATATATAACACAGACACAGATCAGCACAAACATTGAAATGCATAAATAGATTTATATTGGTTTTGTTTATTTGATTTAAAATTTAGTCTAAAAAGATGTTTGTTTTCAAAATGTCCCATTTGTGTATTTTACATGTGAGCTTGCTTTTAGACACAAGTTACACGGAGACGAATCTGAATCCAATCAAAATGGTGGCTCAGTGATTAGCACTTGAGGTCGTGAGTTCGAATCCTGAACAAGGCCTTATCTATGTGGAGTTTGAATGTTCTCCCCATGTCTTTGTGGGTTTCCTCTGGGTGCTCCGGTTTCCTCCCACCCTCCGATCACATACGGGTAGGTTAATTGACTGCTGACCATGAATCCTGGTGTGTGTGTGTTAGGGAATAAACTCTAGCTCCAATGAGGCTGGGACTGATATGAATGGCAAATTCCTCTGCTGACTAATGTCGTTTACGTGTGTATACATGCGCAGTACCAGTATTTACGCAACAGAACGCAGTCCCCCCCCCCCCCCTTTTGTGAGG